>PVKC010034373.1:0-13737 GCA_004027635.1 Crocidura indochinensis
CCCTACCTCCGTTAGAGAATCTCTCCTGGGAACGGATTACAGCAGGTAGGGAGTTTGCCTTGCTCGTAACTGACCCAGGTTCAACCCCTGGCATCTCATATGGTCCCTGAGCCTGCCAGGAGTAATTTCTGAGCATAGAGTCAGGAGTAACCCCTGAGCACTGTGAGGTGTGACCCAAAATCCTAAAGAGAAAAAAAATAAATAAAAAACTCAGATTGTGAATCCTCAGAGACACATCTTCAGCAGCTTCCAATCACATTTGAGGGCCACAGAGTTTGCAGGGAGAATATTTGCTCTAGGCATAAGCCCAGGGTCTGCTCAGAACTCCCACAGCTCCTACATTAGCGCCTGGCACAGAGCTGAGGCTCCCTTCACATATAAGAGTAAATGAAAGGGCATCCTCCCCTGGGCCTCTCCGAGATGCTGAATAAGCACCCTGATGGCTGCCACCTCCCAGCCTGGTGAAGGATTCAAGAAGCTGGAGCCTTGGGATCCTTCCCACGCTGTACCCACAGAAGCAAAGCTGAGCAGAGAATTCAGGGCTGAGTCCTATGGGGCTCCACAGCCAGGAGCTCAGCCAGAGGCTATTGTGAACAGAGCTTTGAGTTTTGGCCAAGGCAGAATTGGCAAGTAGCCTCACCTCACCTGCCAGCTCCCAGGGGCTAGTTGTATTTACCGAGACAGTTGGGTGCAGATGGTGCTGAGGCCAAGTCTGGGCTGGCTGGCAGGAGGAGCTGGACTAGTGGTGTTTGCCACTTGCAAAGGAAAGAGGGTGGCCTGGCACCCCTCACCCACCATCTCCTCAGCACTCCAGCTCTTTCAATGCTGTAGGAGGCTCCCCAGAAAGCAAAAATGTGGAGACAAGACAAACTTGCTCTCCTTGCAGTTTGTGGGAAGAAAAGGATCCAAAAAAGAGAGGCGCTCCTGAGAACAGAGCAGAGTCCCTGCAGCCACGAATCTCCCTGCCCAGGAGGAAGGCATCCTGAGGCCAGCACCACCCTACATGACAGAGAGACTGTCCTGCCCTGGCTGGAGGAGGAGGAGGAAGAAGTAGTCACTGACCCTACCAGGACAACCCTCCTTTGTCCCTGTTCCTGAAGGTTTCCTTAGGCACATCCACCACACGACCCGGGTGCAACAGGCTCTCCACCACCCTGCCACAGCCCTTTGTGTTTCATGAATGTGCACAAGTCGTTGCACACAGTGAGCTTATATCACCTCTATTCTGCAGCAGAGTAGAAAACCTGGGGCTGTGCCAGATGGGTGATAAAGTGCATGCTTTATAGGTTGGAGACTCTGGGTACAGTCTCAGCATACATACCTCACATACACACACACACACACACACACACACACACACACACACACACACACACACACACACACATTCTCATTCATTCACTCATATGGGGGCTGATGATTCCTTTGCAATGTTCTTATTTCTCCGATCTTAAAATATCTTGGGAGAATCCTCAGCCTTGGGAGGATCCTACCAGTTCCACACCGAGTCCCAAGTCATCCCACTAACCTCCTCAGAAATGACTCCTCAAAAATACCTCACACATAGGGGCCGGGCGGTGGCGCTGGAAGCAAGGTGCCTGCGCTAACCTAGGACGGACCACGGTTCGATCCCCCGGTTCCCCCGTGCCTGCCAGGAGCGACTTCTGAGCGAATAGCCAGGAGTAACCCCTGAGTGTCACCAGGTGTGGCCCAAAAATACCAAAAATGAAAAAAAAAATACCTCACATAGGCAAGTCCAAGGCGTGGTAGAGCAGAAACCAGAACCAAGCCAGTGACAACATCCTGAGAAATTGTCCTGAGAGAAACAACACCCTGACCTCTACCTCCCTCTGCACCACCAAACAGTCCTACAGCCCTTTCCCAGAATGACCTGGCACAGAGAGCCACTGTGCCTCAGTAGCATCTAAAGGAGAAAACATCCAAAGCACTCATTGGGTGTCTTGTGGCTGAAAGTTGTGTACCTGGAGTCTGCAGTGTGAACTTGAGTCCTGGCTGGTACTTTCAAGAGAAGGGACAGATCAACTGGCACAGGTGAGGCAGAGCCAAAAGAGCACAGAGGCTATGCTAATGGGTCCAGGAACAGTCGTTTATTCTCTATCCCTCTGTCCTCCAGGCCCCACTCATAGCCTCACCCCGAGAAATGATTGCTTTTCTAAGCCCAGTTAAGCCCTGGAACAAATGGTCTTCCGTGAGCTGAACAAAAGTAAATGAACTTCTATGAACGGGTGAATCAAGGTTAAACAGTGCATTCTGTGGGGAAGTGTAAGAGTCTGAGCCATCAGGGACAGGAGAAATTTTTCTGTCAAATGGCCAGTGAAGGAGACTGAGGAGACAAGGCAGATCTAAGAAGTGAGGAGTGCCACTATCTAGCAGGAAGATCCACTTAGAAGGGAAGTTCCTGGGGCTGGAGCAGTGGCACAGTGGTTTGCCTTGCATGCAGCTGACCTGGGAGTGACTGCAGTTTGATCCCCCCTGCATCCTATATGATCCCCTGAGCCAGGAGCGATTTCTGAGCACATAATCAGGAGTAACCTCTGAGCATCACTGGGTGTGCCCTCCCACCCCCCAAAAAATAAAAAGGAAGTGAAGTTCCTAAGACTAGAGTCCAATGGGGAAGGTGCTTGCCTTGCACACGGGAGACTCTATTTCAATTCTTGACACTTGCTGCAGGGCCAGACAGCACTACACCCATAGACCTCCCCCTGAACTCCCACTTATAGCCACAGGCTCCTCTGAGTCACCCCCCCCACACACACACACACGCGCGCACACAAAGTGTTTCACTTAAAGGGGAATCCTAAAAGTTTTCCTATCATGGATACCTCACATCACTGAAACTCAGCAGCCCAGCCCCAGTTCAGGATGCCAAAGCCAAAGCTGCAGCACACATCTACCAATTCAAGAACACAAAAAAGCACCCCCTGGCCCTCTAGCCATTCCCCCTAGAAAGGAAGAGGAACAGGGATAAGAGAGAGAAATCAAAAAAGGTAGTGTGAGGGTCTTGAGAGATAGTACAGCAGGTAGGGCTTTGCAAGTGGCCAAGACCCAAATTTGATCCCCAGTACCCCATATGGTCTCCCAAACATCATCAGGAGTGAGTCCTGAGTGCAGAGCCAGGAAGAAGTCCTGAGCATTGTTGAGTTGTGGCCCCCACCCAAAATCAACAAACAAGGAAACTTGCAAGTTCTCTCTCTTGGTACTATACCCAGAAGCCGTAGAGTGACTTTGCCTTGGTTCTAACAGTGATCTTGAGGACTGAGTGGGAGAAAGCAGAGCTTGAGGCCCACCAAGAATCTTGGAAAGACAAGCTCTCACCTCAAGAGGCCAAGCAGATATTGTTCCAGCCCCTAATCAGAGGTCCCAAAGTAGCTTCATTTCCTGTAGCACCAGATTGGAATAAAGAATTTTGGGGTCCTGTCCCTCTTCTCTAGCTACTAAGTGCTGTTTCTATCTTTGTCCTCTTATTTTTTTATTATAAAAATGTTTTCTGGCCCCTCATGGAAAAAATATCTTCTGGCAGGGTGGAGAGATAATATAAAGGTTAAGACACTTGCTTTGCATGCCACCAAGCCTGATTCAATCCCCAATACCACTTATGGTACCTCAAGCCTTTCCAGGAGAGACCCCTGAGCATAGAGCAAGAATAAACACAAGGCAAATTTGGCTCACCCCCCACCCTCCACACACACACACCTAAATTTTATTGGATTCTAGAATTTTACTCAATTCTTGGTATCATTTCTACAGGATAAAAACAAGTAAAATCACATTTATCTCACAGGCATACTGTCTTAATAAAAAGAAATATCCCATAGGGAGGTGTGCACTTTCTTAGAGAAACATCAACCAACCAAGGGAAATGAATTTAAGGTCAGGGGAGAGAGAACCAAGGAAAATGAATCCAAGGTCAGTAGGAAGAAGCTCTTCCTGGGTTAGACAGGGAAGAGCTTTGGAGGGTGACAGATAGTTCAGAGGGTCTGAGGATCAGTGGAGGATCTAAAGGGATCAAATACAAAGGCCATGAGATGGGGGAGAGGCCAGAAAACTGAAGGTAGGTCTGGGTGACCAATGGCAAATGGAAAGGGAACGAAGACAAGAGGGGAAGGAAGTGGACAGAAACCAGGGCACCATGTTAGGGGGAGAAGTGGAAAATTTGCGAAAGTAGGAACCACTAGCAGATTGCTGCAGCTCAGCCACCTTAGTCACAGCTCTGCGCTGATTGAGAATGTAGTAAGGACATCAGAAACCAAGGTGTGACAGCTTCTCTTCCATCGTCTGGGACAAACAGCCTTCTCACCTTCTCTTCCCCAGCTTTCTGAACAACATCCTGAACTTACTACACTAACACTTAGACTGTTCAATGATGAAATGCATGCTTCCTGTCCTCCCAACAGCTACCTGGAAGTTCTTCCTTATATGAAGCTATCAGTCTATGCCTTCTCTGCTCCCTTCTAGGATTTTTCACTAGCTAACAGAGTCTAGGAATACCGTTTTCAGGCAGGTCAGGTGTAAATGAGACTAAGGTCAGATTCCAAGATGTAGATGTCACTGGTGCAGTCACAGTCGCTGATGAGGCCAGATACACTGGATGTGAAGTCACTGATGATGTCAGATCTCAGACAAGTAAAACACTCATAAAAAAGCATCCACCAACCACTTTGGGAGAGCAACTCACTTTATTGTAGGTGGGAAATGGATATTTATATTAGGGGAGAGTAAGGTGTAAGACTCTATGTCAGTCAATCAGGTAGGATGTGAGAAGAAATTAAAATAGGTGTGTGCTGTTGTGTTTAGGGAAGACAGGGAAATGGAACTAGGGAAAGCAGGGTGTATGCTCTGGATGTTAAAACAGGGTGTGTAAGTTGATCAACTACAGTCAGGACAAGACTTCTTTAGTTATTCATCTGACTTGAATCTTTATTAGAGAAAATGTCCAAATGCACAAAAAAGAACAAAGCTCCATGTAGTCATTATTAGCCTCAATAATAATCGACTCAGGATTCCTTTTGTCTCAGACATTTTGATTTCCTTCAGCTATTGGGTTATTACATTGACTTATGGGTTGTGGTTTGGGTAACTCAAGACCCCCACAGAGATCCCTTTTCTACAAACACATCAAGGTCCTCTTGGCATCTGTGGTAACCATATTATTGCTTCATAATCTGACTTTAACTTAGTCAAATGCTCAGACCACAGGGATATGGCTCTAAGTGAACAGACTGTGTCTACTTCTAGCTACTTCCCTGTTCTCAGATTCAGCCCAGTCCTAAAGTTTGTATGATCATTTCAGCCCTGGACTCCCCAAAAGCCACTGCTCCTCCCAACACCTCTGAAATTGTTTTTGCTTTTTGGTTTTTGGTTTTTCAGGCCACACCCATTTGATGCTCAGGGGTTACTCCTGGCTAAGCACTCAGAAATCGCCCCTGGCTTGGGGGGACCATTTGGGATGCTGGGGGATCGAACCGCCGTTGTGATCTTTCCTTGGCTACCGCTTGCAAGGCAGACACCTTACCTCCAGCGCCACCTCACCAGCCCCACCTCTAAAATTCTGAAAAGTAATGAATATTATATCTGATCTCTCTGAGACTACACAGAGAAATACAGGCAGGAATTATTTAGAAAGAGTGAAGAGCAACAAGGATCAGAGAAAACTTTTAGTCAAAGACTTCATTCTAATTGTGTGGTGGGGGTGGGAGTGATGCACGGATGTGGTTTGGTCCATATCTGGCAGTGCTCAGAGCTTACTCTTGGCTCTGTATCATCCTAGTGACGCTTGGGGGACTGTATGTGGTACCTGGGATTGAACCCTGGTCAAACGCATGCAAGGAAGAGTTTTAACATTTATACTATGTCTCAGATCCCTCCTTACTCTAAGACACAGGTAGTTCAAATCCAGTTCACAGCCAGCTACTAGCTAAAATCAGACCAGAATCGAATCTAGGCCTCATGTTCTAGCTCTCTCTCTGGTACTTACTATGTACTCAATCCACAGAACAGGTAATCAAGAGAGAAAGTACAGGTTAGGTGTGACAAGGGCTAATGGCTGTGTCTAGTGTCTGGCTGTTGGTATATGGGCCACTGCAAACCGAGGATAGGCAATCACCAAACACTCACATCTGGCAAATATGTACTAGGCACCACTCTCTCAGGGTTTACTACTTTCAATTACTTTCTCCCACCCTCCAATATTACTTGAAAACCATTTGTCTCTGCTCTTACTTGATCAATTTCTGCACTCTGAAGGATGATCTAACTGAATTAGAGTTAAAAATGTAAGATGCTTATAAATAATGAAAGATTCATAGACATATTAGAAGTGAGACACAGTCTGTTATTCAAAAAGCCACAAAATATCTCATTTAGAGAAGACACTTCATAAAATATACATCTTCAACATTCAGCACTCAAAGTGCATTTTACAACTGCTTCCACTTGAGAAATAAAGACTTAAAATGGGTAATAATTGAAGACACAACCACGTGGATACATTACTCCAGACAATATACCAAAAGCAGCTGAATGATTTCTTGGTAATTCTCTTTGTGGTTACCTGACCACACACTAGGGAGGGAGTAAAGTTCAGACGTAAACAGAACAGGGAGCCCCCAGAGCAGTGTTGTGGGGTTTCTTTTCCCACAATCAATGAGAGGTGGAAGGAAGGGAGCCTGGGAGCTTTACAAGGAGTGACAGTCCAGCTTCTCCGGATGGCTGCCATCAGCTGTCAAACCATTTGCTCCTTTTAGCAAGAGGAGCTTCTTTAGAAGGCCCCAGTAACTTCTGCTTGTACTGTTGGACCAGCTGGTTGAACCGAATCTCTGCCTTATTTCTCTTAGCAGTCTTTTTCTGAGGTGCCTACAAATGAAAGAAAAGAAACCATTTTCAGCATGAGTATCCCCTTATACTTAGACTTCCAAAGAGAGAAAGTAACCAGGTCCAGAAATCTGGCCCACCATATAAGGGAACTTTTGAGAAAGTAACCCTTAACTGGGAAGCTCCCCAGAAAATTTGCCATGGAGGGGTCAGCCCTGGATGCCCAAGAGCAGGCCCCCTCTAATCAGGCATCTCAGAGGCTTTCGTTTCCAGTTCCTAAATGCACCCGCAAATGTCCCGGCAGATGAGCAGGCAAGTCTGGGAGTTCTTATCTGCCCATGCCTTCACCAAGATTATGTGAGTGTGGTTTACAGAATTTCAGAGCTAAGGCACTGTATAACATCCCAGAGACGTGACTTCATGAATGAGTGAGAAGACAATTTTTTTTTTTAATTTTTAATTTTTGGTCAAAGGTTATTCCTGTTATTCCTATGCACTCAGGAACCACTCCTAGTGGGCTCAGAGGACATATGGGATGCTGGGAATCAAACTCAGGTCAGCTGCGCGCAAAGCAGGTGCTTTATTCAATGTGCTATTACTTTGGCTCTAAGCCAATGTATCTTCTACCTTAAAAGATAGGGTCCAGGGCCCAGAGAGATAGCACAGCAGTAGGGTGTTTGCCTTGCATGTGGCCAACTGGGAAGGGATCCGGTTGGATTCCCGGCATCCCATATGGTTCCCCAGCCTGCCAGGGGAGATTTCTGAGTGCAGAGCCAGGAGTGACCCCTGAGCACCGCTGTGTGTGGCCCAACAACCAATCAATCAATAAATAAATAAATAAAGTGTTTTGTTTTTGTTTTTGTTTTTGTTTTTTTAAGAAAGGGTCCAAAGAATAGAAAATAAAGTTTGACCTCAACACCCCAGCACCCCTCTACCTCCTTCCTTTGGAGCTTCAGGGCTTTTCCTGGCAACATGGCTGGGCAAGCCAGCGAGGTGGGAATAGCAGCACAATAGGTTCTAGCTTTAGGTCTTACCAGGGAATTTCATTATTAAATCTGTCCATTGTGTTTCATCTGCTTGTCGTAATCTGAAAGCCCTCCAGGAGCTCATTTTATTCCTTTACTCCCTCACTCCCATCTCTTGTTACCCCACATTTAACCATTTTTCTGTACTAATGATTTTTGTTTTGGCCAAGGTGGATTACATATCTTTCACAGTAATTTTTGGGTGGAGTCTGAAGCTTCAGCAGGCAACACTTCACGGCAAGGTTCCATGCTGTAGGCTTTTTGGCCAAGATAAGGTGAAGATGCAGCCTCGGCTGCCCCCCACAGCCTTCTCTCTCCTTCTTCCCCATCCCCAGGGTTATTCCTGGACACCTGCTCAGAGTCCCAGCAAGTGGGTTCCGGCGAGGTGTAATTTAAAAGAGACCCCAGGATTCCTGGTTCCTGCAAGGGGCTGGGAGAGGACTGGCGAACTTTCAACTTCCAGCAATTAGGAAGCAAACGCCTCTCGGGGAGTCGGAAGCTTCAGCAGGCAGCAAGGGGAGGACATGGCTCCATGTGCTCTTCGTTTGTCCAAATCACAGACCAAAGTGATGTCTCGGAAACACCCCCCTCCCTCTTGACTTTTTCTAAAACATAAAAGGGACACGTGTACCTCCTTTGTATATCTCAGATGTATTCCCTTAACATCTATAACTCTTTTCGAACATCCTCATATAGTGACAATTTTGCCCACTGGATTTGTTATTTGATTGTTTGATTTTCCCCCTTTGAGATCTGTTTTATAAGCAATACTGGTAGAAGATTATTTCTGTATAGGTTTCATATTTGAACCAAGTTACGGGGAACGTTGGACTTTATTCATTGGCCCCCAGATGCACCAACAATATTTTAGGCATTGCTTCTTTTGCATAGGCACATTAAAATGGGAAAATAATACATATGCAAACAAGTTCTTATCTAGTAGAGATGGGAACACAAATTTGGTAATGTAGTTAGGTCTTTTACCCTAAACATTGGCATCTTGATTTGGCTTAGGCCTCAGAAGAATGGGCATCGCCCACACAAACCTGAACAATGGATACCATCTATGGAAACAACCACAATTGTCTATAACATTACCAGGATCCAAGCCTCTACCAGGGAAGACCTACCACTACTTTGGCATTGACTTACTCCAAAGAGTGCTCCCAACACTCAGAAGACTCAGCAACAGTCTGCATGCAGGGCAGATCGCTCCGCATTTAATGGTATGCTGAAACTAGAGGATGCTCCACATCAGCCTGACATTGATGAAAGAAATGCACAGAATCCAGAGTCTTTAAATATAAGAATCTGATACCAACAATAGCTAAAAATGTGAAAAAGTTTCACCAGGACCACGGAGAATGAATCGAGTTGGACGGACTGGTATGCCTGAAACCCAGAGTCAGTCTTATGCCAATAAACTTCTGGGGTGAGGTCTTTATGTGATCAGGTCAAGGATTTTTTTCCATTTTCCCCATTTTCTGGACCTATGCAAACAATGGTGATTGCCACTATCATACCTTTACTATATTTTTCTACTCTTATCCTTTAAGGAAAAAAAAATACAATTTACTGAACTTAAAAATAAAATAAATAGGGGGCTGGGCGGTGGCACTGGAGGTAAGGTGCCCTAACCTAGGACGGACCGCGGTTCCATCTCCCGGTTCCCCATATGGTCCCCTGTGCCTGCCAGGAGCGACTTCTGGGCGAATAGCCAGGAGTAACCCCTGAGCGTCACCGGGTGTGGCCCAAAAACCAAAAATAAATAAATAAATAAATAAATAAATAAATAACTGTAACAGAATACAGGCAGGAGATGGGAAGGGGGAGGGGGGAATGTTACACTGGTGACACTGGGGGTGTTCTGGTTATGACTGTAACCCAACTATGATCATGTTACTTAAATAAAAAATATATTTAAAAAAAAAGTTTGACCTCAAGTGTTTAAGAACAGGTTTTGGGGGTAAAGAGATATAGTACAGCGATTAGGGCACTTGCCTTGCAAGCAATTCACCAAGACTTGATCCCCGGCACCCATTATGGTCCTGAGTACTTCCAAAAGTGATTCCTGAGTGCAGTCAAGAGGAATTCCTAAATCCACCAGTTGTGGGGCCGGGTGGTAGCGCTGAAGGTAAGGTGCCTGCCTTGCTTGCGCTAGCCTAGGACAGACCGCGGTTCGATCCCCGGTTTCCCATATGGTCCCCCAAGCCAGGAGCGACTTCTGAGCGCATAGCCAGGAGTAACCCCTGAGCGTCACCGAGTGTGGCCCAAAAACCGAAAAAAAAAAAAAAAACCCACCAGTTGTAGCCCAAAAATCAAAACCAAACAAGAAAAAGAATGAGTCTGTTTTGAAAAGAAAGACCAATTTCAAGGACAGAATAATTGTGTGTGTACCCACCTGATCACTCAGAGAAACACTGAGCTATTCTGCTGAGCAACAGATCCCATTTTCAAACTGATATATGTGGAGTTTGCTTTACTAGAGGGGTGAGGGATGGAAAGTGTGTACTGAGAAACAGGTAAAACCAGATTACTGTTGAAGTTGAAGCAGAAGAACTGGTAAATGGGGCTGTCACCTCACTAGTCTTACTTTTAGGATAGCGTGCCTCAGAGTCTTTAAAACACTACAGTCCTGTAGCCAGAAACTATTTCTTTTAGTTCAGTTCATCAAGAGACAAGAAGCTGCCAGCTCCCTGCAGAGCCAGGCCACTCCAGTCTTGTACTCCAGGGAACTCACCTGATTGGAAGATGATTTCTGTTTCTCTTGCTTCTGTGGATTGATCTGAGGCTTTGGCTTTTTGGGAGGGAGAGACTTGACTTTGCCTTTGTCCCGCAACCTACAATAAGATGGCCAAGTAAACGTCATTCTTATATACCTCCTCTAATTGGCACCCTGGAGGTTCTCAGCCCGGAAGAAAAAAATCCTTTTCTTATGCCAGCTCTAAGTCCACGATAAGTCACTCTAAATAGACACACTGGCAGAGAATTTCCTATGAGTGTCCATTATATTTTTTGTTCTAATTTAAAATATCATAGTCGGAACTGGAGATATAGCACACACAGCAGGAGGGCGTTTGCCTTGCACAAGGCTGACCCAGGATGGACCTGGGTTGGCTTCCTGGCATTTCATATGGTCTCCTGAACCTTCCAGGAGCAATTTCTGAGTGCAGAGCCAGGAGTAACCGCTGAGCACCGCCAAGTGTGCCCCCCCCCCAAAAAAAAAAACAAAGCAAAAATGATAATAAAAAAAAAAAAACAAAGATACCTCAAAAACTGTTAACAAGTATAGGGACCAGAGCAAGAGTATAGTGTGTAGGGCATTTGCCTTGCATGCAGTTGACCCAGATTTAATTCCCAGCACCCATCTGATATGCTAAGAACTGCTAGGAGTGATCCCCAAGTATAGGTCCAGGAGTAAACCGTGAGCACTGCAGGGTGTAGCCCAACAACAACAACAACAACCAAGTTTAATAATCATTTCATACAGATCTATTTTGGTTCATAACATTAATCTGATTCCCCAGGAATCAGGAGAAGTGTAAGTAGAGCTGAAAGGGGACCTAAAGTGGATAGGGGTCAGCTTTTCAGATTAGGGAAATAACAAGAAAGCCAGTTCTAGAAGGCTCAGAAACCTTTCTGATAGTCTGGGCCTGCCTCCCTGGGTGCAAGAATACCATCCTGATGATGGAGAGGTACATGCCCATCAACCTTTCCTGGGGGACCAACACAGTAATAGTTTTCCTTGCATCTAAACAAAGAGCAGGGGGCAGAGAAGTGTCGCAGTGACAGAGTGTTTGCCTTGCATGTGGCTGACCTAGGATGAACTGTGGTTCAACCCCCCACCCCACCCAGCATCCCATATAGTCCCCCAAGCCAGGAGCGATTTCTGAGCGCATAGCCAGGAGTAATCCCTGAGCATCACCAGGTGTGGTTCAAAAATTAAAAACAAAAAACAAACAAACAAAAAAACAAAAAGCAAAGAGGAGAGTGCAAGGCAGAAACACCCCCTCTCCGTACCACCCACTGTTCCAAGTTACCATCTGTATCTCACCGGATTTTGGGGCCTCGATGGGATGGGAGCACCAGGACCTTCCTTCTCTTCTTTCCATCTGGCAGCTCTACCTGTTCCACCTCAGCCTTGGTCTGAAAGCCTGCCCAAGAGGCAGCATCCAGCTTTTCCTTCTGCCCAGCTGGGGCCTTGCGCTGTGACTGAGTGTGGTTCTGAGGTGCAGCATCCGGCTTCCTCTTTTGCCCAGCTGGGGCCTTGCACTGTGACTGAGTGTGGTTCTGAGCTGCTTTCTGAAGCTGGTCTTTTCTAGTCTTCAGCTGCCCCTGCTGAGGCTCACCACTTGTAGACTTGGACCTCACTTTCTGCTGCATAAAGTAAGAGGATGTCAACTGGGGCCAGAATGGTAGCACAGCAGTAGGGCATTTGCCTTGCACATGGGCTGACCCAGGACAAACTCAGGTTCAATCCCTAGCATCCCATATGGCCCCCTGAGCCAGGAACGATTTCTGAGCGCAGAATCAGAAGTAACCAGAGCGCTGGCAGGTGTGGCCCAAAAAACAAAAACAAAGAGACTGTCAACTGGTTTCTGAGGATGAGGATTACTTGCCGAAAAGCAGAGTGCTTTAAAGGGGTTTGGTGAAAGAATGGGCAAACAAATAATTCACAAAGCCCAAAACTGTAACAGATGGTTACTGAATGACGTCACAAAGCCACTATTTCCATTCCTAGAATTTCTGCTGAAAATGACAAGCAGACTATAAGCACCATAGCCAAGACTCAAAAGCTACAGAAAGAAAAAACAGGTACAAGGTAAGGACATAAACAACTGCTAAAGGTGTAATAAGCATGCGATGGGAAAACCATAATTATTTGAAGTAATGAGGACTAAGAAATTACTAAAATTTGGGAACTAGAGATAGAACAGTGGGTAGGGCTTTTGTCTTACATACATAAGAGCAGGATTGATTCCTGAGTACGGAGTAATCCCTAAGTATCATTGGGTATGAGCCAAAACTTTTTTTAAATAAAGTTTCTAAAATTAAAAAGACACTAAATGACAGATTCAGAAAGCTTAGAGAGAGTACAATGGTTGGAGCACTTGCCTTGCACAGGGCATTCCATATAATTCCCAAATACTACTAGGAGTAATACCTGAGTACAGAGCAAAGAGTAATTTCTAAGCATCGCTGAGTGTGACCCAAAATTATATAAAAATAAATATATATGGGGAAGGAGAGAAGAAAACAAGCTTAGAGAACACCAAGCATGTGAAATTCCAAAACTTCTACCAAAACATAAAAATAAACTATACCAAAATACCTACAACTAAGCACTTTTAATTTGAACTGCAGAAAATCAAAGATGAGGCGCTGAAGCATTAGTACAACAGGTAAGGCTTTTTTGCCTTGCACATGACTAACCCGGGTTTGATTCTCAATATATTATACCGTGACCTGAGCACAATCAGAAATTGTGCTCCTGAGTGCAGAGACAGGAACAGCCTGTGAGTATTGCCAGGTGTGGCCCAAAACAAACAAGCAAACAAACAAATAAAATCGAAATGATTCTGAAAGAAAGAAAAAGAAAATCAAAGATGAAGAGAAAATCTTGATAGAAGCCAAAAGGTGGGAAATCCCTTACCTATAAGGACCAAAGACAAAATTAAATGAGATTTTTATCCTCAGAAGCCATGTGAGCAAGAGAGTAAAACAAGATATTTAGGGGCCGGGCGGTGGCGCTGAAGGTAAGGTGCCTGCCTTACCGCGCTAGCCTTGGACAGACCGCGGTTCGATCCCCCGTGCCCCATATGGTCCCCCAAGCCAGGAGCAACTTCTGAGCGCATCGCCAGGAGTAACCCCTGAGCGTCAC
>PVKC010034374.1:0-13734 GCA_004027635.1 Crocidura indochinensis
AAAAAAAAAAAAAAAAAGAAAGAAAGAAAGAAAGAAAAAAAAAGGAAAAATGCTGAGAACAGAAGAGGGAGTGTAGAACTTTAACTGTTCCAGGGGTTCAGTGGTATCAGCCATCACCAGGACACATGGTGGCTTCTGAAGTGGCAGCAATTGTGCAAGACAGATGTGCTCACTGGGAGGGTCTGATGAGTTTTCTTCTCAACACTAAGGCCCATGATCACAAAGACCATTTTTACTTTTATTGATTTGGTTTTTAGTTTGGTACCACATGTGGTGGTACTCAGAGCTTACTCTTGCCTCTGCTCTGTGTTCTGGTTAAGTTCAGGGACTATATATGGTGCCCAGGATAGAACCTGGGTCAGAACAAGAGCCATACCTGCTGCACTGTCACTCCAATCCACAGGAGTGATTTTTAAATTTGGACAGCACATTTACAAAATTGTATAATGTTTTCCTTAAACTAGCTTTCTGAAATCATGTATCTTTATCCACTCCACAAAACCTGATTCTCGGATGAAGGAGATAGCCCTGCAAGTTCCATCCTTCCCTAGGGTGTCCTAGACACCTCCATAGCTCACTGGACAGGTTAGCTGAAAATTGATCACTGCAAGTAGCCCCAGGCACCTTCAACATTGCTTCATAGCTACACCTCCCCTCCAAAAAGAAAACCCAAAATAAAAAATGTAAAGGCCTGAGTCTAGGGCCAGAATGATACTACAGTGGTAGGGTGTTTGCTCTGTATGTAACCTACATGAATAGTTCCCTGGCACCCCAGATGACTCCCCCAGTCCTGTCAGGTATGATCCCTAAATGCAGAGCCAGGAGTAAGCTCTGAGCACAATTGAGTGTGGCCCAAAATATAATAAGTGCCTGTGTCTGGACCTACACTTGAGACAAGGCAAGGAGTCTCCGGAGCTGGCACTGCAAGCACCATCCTGACTTAAGTACTCTCACTACAGTGCAGGAACATTTCAGTGGGTCTCAAGGCCATCTATAGAACCTGAGTCAGAAGGTCAGTGTGAGCCTGGCACTGAGCATACCCTAGCTCCCTAAGCAGCCTGGCAGAATCAGGAGAAGCTCTGCAGACTCCAATTTAGGCTGGCCATTCTCCTGGTGTGCTTGCAAGCTTCTGGATCCTGCTGCTGATATAAAATTCAAAATAAAATAGAATCTAAAATGAGCTGGTCTTGGAGGGATTTCTTTCTTTCTGCTTTCAAGTTTTATTTTAGGCATGATTTATAACACAGTGAATTACATACATCAAATGTTCCAGCACCTCTCACAGTGTCCTCTTCCTTTTTCCATATCCCCATGTCCTTCCACCCCCTTCCAGTGCACCATGTTAAACTTCCTACTGAAGACCAGTTGTTCTCAAATTCTGTTGTCTTTGAGCATTGTTGTTTTCTTACTTTGTCTCATAATATCCTACATACAAAATGCTCATTTTATATCTGTTCTCTCAGCTGGCTGAATTCACTCAACATGATACTCTCAGATCCATCCACATAGCAGCATATTTTCTTATAACCAAGTAGTTATATATAACCAACCATTATATAGATGTACCATGGTTTTTTTAATACTGTCTTCTGATCTTGGACTATAGGATTGTTTCTAGGTTTGGGCTATTGTAAATAGTTCTGCAATGAACATTAGGATTAAATACGCGGTTTCTAAATAGTTTTTGGACCTTTGAGATAGATGCCAAGAATTGCCAGAGTTGGAGAGATTTCGGATGTGGTGGAGTTGGGAAATTGAACTCATATGACGTTTGCCCTTGATGATCTACTAAACACTTGGTTACACCACCTTGTGTGATAAAATTTTAGATGTTCCTGACCCAGCTGAGGCAAGGGTAACTTTATAGCCAGAAGTAAAGACTACTTGTAGCGGTGGCAAATGGGCTTCTCTGCTGCTATGCTATGCTTACTGACCCTACATCTTTGTCATCATCACAGTCCTGCAGAGAAACTGCAGGACACAAGAAGGAAAGCAGAAGCAGCACTGGGAGGATGGGGCATGGGGGGAGCAAAGACAACCAAGGATAGTGGCCACACAGATGCAGAGAGAGGACCACCCTCCTCCCTGGTGCCCACACTTTGCTGGTGAAGGCTTGGGTAGCACTAACATTCCTGGAAGAATTAAGCCCAGGCCCATCAGGTCTAAAGGCAGGCATGAGCAGCTCCTGGGACCCACTTGATCTGCAGGATGCTGAAGTGTATCTGTACCATCAAAGATTCCTTTTGGAAAGCCAGAGTATCTCTCCTAGTAAAAAAGGAAAGCCAGCTCCAAATTCTGCCCAGGTCCCCCAGATCTCTTTCTATCCCAACAGAAAAGAATTTCAGAAGAAGACAGAGTGAGGCCAAAAAGCTTTTACTCAGGATTTACGAGAGAGGCAAGAGACAGATGAGGGAATCACATACGGTGAAAGAAAGGTCTGGTACATTCCAACTTGGGTTACAGGAGTCCAGGGTTGGTCAGCATTAGGGTGCCCAGATTGGTACAGCTTAGCACTAGTGTTATTCAGTCCTATTAGACAAGGATGTTCAGACTTGGGCAAAAGTGCTCAGAATACCAACTGATTGTTAGATCTTACTTTGGTTTTCATTTCTCTTGAAATCTGCTGCCCAATGGATTCCCCTCCCTGCCCACCTAGTTCAATACAATATATATGTCAGTATATTTCCTTTTTACCAAGGGCATCTTCTTTTGTAGGCTTCCTCCCTGATCTTTCCAAATGAGGCTGAGTTTGTCAGATGCGGTGGGCAGAGATACCCTTGTGTTCCTATGTCAAAATGCCATACAAGTTGAACTTTGGCTCACGAAGTGTACAATAAGGAACATACATTAAGTCTTCAGGTAGATCACATGCCCTCCTGATTCTGTGACAAGTAAAATAAAGAAATGTGATAGTTTGTAGCAAGTCTGACAGATTTGGCTTCGAATTTTGTTTTGCCCCACTTTTTTAAGTTGTATAACCTTGGGCTATGTAATTTCATCTGCAAAGTAAGAATAAGGAAAAGGAACCAACTTCTTAAGATTTTTGGTAATGGAGAAAGAGAGAAAGTGAAAGAAAGAGAAGGGGTTAAGACTATTTTTCTTACATGCAGCCAACCACAGTTCAGCTGTCAGCGTTTATGATTCCTTGAGTGTAGAGCCAGGAATAAGCCCTAAGCACCACCAGGTGTGGCTCCAAAAAACAATTAGGAAGAAGGATTATGGTGATAATATGATGTGCTTGGTTTGGTGCCAGCGCCTGTCACAATAAGAATTATTAATGTGCTTAGATACTGCTTAATTACCTAATTTGGGCAAAGTTTTTATATTAATTATTTCTAACTATTAGCAACTACCCTCAGAACAAACATGAATTGCATTTTTGCTTTTATGTTTTTATCTCCTTTTTTTCTCTTTTCTTTTTTCTTTCTTCCTTTCTTCTATTTACTCCTTCATTCCTTCCTTCCTTTCATTCATTCATTCTTTTTCTTCCTTTCCTTCATTCTTTTCTTTTTTCTTCCTTCTTTCTTTTTCTTCCTTCTCCTTCCTTTCTTTCTTCCCTCCTTCCCTCATTCCTTCCTTTCCTCCTTCCCTCATTCCTTCCTTTCCTCCTTTTTTCCTTCTTCCTTCTTTCCTTCCTTCCTGCTTTCTTTCTTCCTTCTTTCCTTCTTTCTTTCCTTCCTTCCTTTTCTTCCTTCCTTCCTTCCTTTTTCCTTCCTTTTTCCTTCCTTTCTTCCTTCCTTCCTTCCTTCCTTTCTTTCTTTCTTCCTTCCTTCCTTTCTTTCTTTCCTTCCTTCCTTCCTTCCTTCCTTCCTTCCTTCCTTCCTTCCTTCCTTCCTTCCTTCCTTCCTTCCTTCCTTCCTTCCTTCCTTCTTTCTTTCTTTCTTTCTTTCTTTCTTTCTTTCTTTCTTTCTTTCTTTCTTTCTTTCTTTCTTTCTTCCCTTTCTCTTTTTCTTGGAGCTTAGAGTTTTAAAAATTTAAAAGCAGGCCAGAGGGACCAGCAGTAGAGCATTTGCCTTGCATGCAGCCTATCTAGGGTAAAAGATGGTTTGAATCCTGGCATCCCATATGACCCCCAGTCCCTGCCAGGAGCAATTTCTGAGCACAGAGCCAGAAGTAACCTCTGAGCGCTGGTGGGTGGGACCCAAAAACCAAAAATAAAAATAAAATAAAAGCAGGTCAGAGCAATAGTACCAGTAGGGCAGACAGGGCACTTGCCTTGCATACACTCCATTGAGGTTTGATCCTCAGCACTCCATATGCTCCCCGAGCCTGCCAGGAGTGGTGATTCACCTTTGAGAGCAGAGCAGGAGTAAGCTCTGAGCATCACTGGGTGTGGCCCTCAAACCACATGAATAAATAAGTAAATAAATATCTGGTAACAAATGAAAGGAATCTAAGAATCAAGATAAATGTCTGAATGGCGTTTAAGATGCCTAAGCAGCATATAGCTGCCTATAGTAGAGCCTCGACTATTAAATATTCCTGCTATGCTCTTCCACACAGTGCAAGAGACAGAAGCCGCCTGTCTGAATGAACAGGTTAGAATGGTGAGTGAATACAGCATGGTTTACAAATCTGTATTTATGATTGGGGTCTGGCTGGAAAATGGCAAGAATAAACCATACAACTTGGGAAGTCTAACTCGAACAGGAAGTCACTTTGAAATAACATCATACTTCATTCACTCCCCCACTGCTGTCTTTGACAGCCAGTTTGGACACCTCACTAAAACAGCCTGTCACTTATTGTATTTTATTTTCTTGCAGCACTTCCCACTGTTTAAGGGTAATTCTGACAGTGCCTGCTCTTTCTGCAAAAATCTACACTCGAATTTAGATTTGCCAAGTACATTACTTTGGCCTCCAGGTTCTCATGCTTGCAGTGAGCCCAGTGAAGGGAGCCATAAAGAGAATTATGCAGCCCTTACACGCTTGGATTTGTAGCTCCAGATTTTTGAAGAGAGCGGCTGGTTGACATTATAGACATTTTGAAGTACTTGTCTTTGAGAAATGCAGAGAACAATGAGAGCAAGAAAAGCCCTTTGATGGTCCTGAATTTATTTTTATTTTATGTACTTATTAATTGGTACACTTTCTCTCTCCTCTTAACCCAAGGTTCTGTACATTGAAACAATAAAATAAGTAAAGACATGTGTCTGCTTAAAATCTTGATATTGGCTTCTCTGTGGAGCTTTTTCATGCTTTCTGGGGAAAGGCTCTTTCTGTGCTCTCAGCAGGCATCACTTTGATCTCCGAAGCAGTGCCATTTGGTTGCAAATGTATGTGGGGCCTTTGATCTCCAACTTAGCTGGTCTTATTTAAAATAGATAGCTTCTTTTATCTAAGCAGTGTTTACTCGGTCTCTCTCTATGAACGAGGGTTTAAATTGTTAGTATTTAGATAGAAATTTATGTAGTTTTTAGAGAGGGCTCAGGTCTGAATCTAATTCTCTAATTTCTGAAACTCCAATGCCTCTAGTTTAGATTTTGTAGAGCCAAAACCCTAATCCTATTAAAATGAGCCGATATCTACAGATGTCAGGTAATGTTTGCAAAATCTTTGCTTTTTAACAGGAAATGGATTTTCCAAATAGTAAGCATACTCTACAGTTAGGCAAAACTGGGTTTCTCAGAGTGTCTGAACTTTGCTGCTAATCACCCTCTGAAAATCATTCATTGCATTTTTATATTACACTGCGCAGAGTCCAGTAAGATTGAAATATTTGGGGCTGGAGAGATAGCATGGAGGTAGGGATGGTGGTTCGAATCCTGGCATCCCATGTGGTCTCCTGAGTCTGCCAGTAGCGATTTCTGAGCATAGAGCCAGGAGTAACCCCTGAGCACTGCTGGGTATGACCCAGAAACCAAAACCAAAAAAAAAAAAAAAAAAAGATTGAAATATTTGTTTCATTTGCTTTGGTTTGGTGGTCATATCTGGTTATTTGCAGGGTTTAGTCCTGGCTTTATGTTCAGGGATCACCCTTGGCAGTGCACAAAGGACCATATGGGATGTTGGGGATTAAATCCAGGTTATCTGTATGCAGGTGCCTTATTACTCCAGTCCCTTAACACTGAAATTTTATTTTATTTTATTTTATTTTGGGGTCCACATCCAGTGATGCTCAGGGATTACTCCTGTGCTCAGAAATCACTCCTAGCAGGCTCAGGACACCATCTGGGGTGCTGGGGATTGAATCCAGGGCCATCCCAGGTCTGCTGCATGTAAGGCAAACACTATACTTCTGTACTATCATTCTGGCTCCTCACACTAGAATTTTAATATAAGAAGTATATAGAGGGCTGGAAAGATAACATGGAGGTAGGGATGGTGGTTCGAATTCTTGCATCTCATATGGTCCTCTGAGCCTGCCAGAAGCGATTTCTGAGCGTAGAGTCAGGAGTAACCCCTGAGCGCTGCTAGGTATGACCCAAAAACAAAGCAAAACAAAAAAAGAAGTATATATCCTTAATTTTCTTTAAGAGAGTTTCTTGATCATTTTGTCAGGTGATTTAGTAATCCATGTGTGCCTTTCCTAGGCTGGACTCTTATTCATTCATCTATGTTGTAGGTACTGAAACATAAAGATGGTTAAGTGGTGTCCTGCCATTAGTGATAGGTGTGATAAGAAGAGATGTGAAGTAAGGAGAAGTGGGAAGAAGCAGACAATGAACAGAGGAGTGTATGATCTGTATGGGAACAGAAAAAGAAGATTTTCCACTTTCCCAAGGAATCCTACCAAGGAGATGCCATTCCCCAGCATCCCTATCCTGCCTTTCCTTTCCTCCAATAAAATTGCTTTGAATTTGGCCTACTGGGAATGGCTGAAGACAAAACCCTGAGTGTGCTGTAACATCAGCACCCAATAACTATACCACCAAGCCCAAGGCTAGGGTTGACTTATCTGCCCACACTACTGGTACCCCATGTTCTAATCTAAAGTAAAATATCTCAAACAAGCTTCATCTTCCATAACTTTCACTGTACTCTTTCAAGTAGAAAGCACATGGGCACCATCTGGTTTCACCTTTCAGTGCAGCATCCCTGCCACAGGCATTTGGTCATGCGTGCCCTCCCGTCCCTACTGGTCAAATCTGAGCACCATAAAGTTTCTAACACTGGGGCCCACTAAATATGCTCACAATTGCCCACATTCAGGGATACAAAGGAAGTACTGTGTGGCCCAGGAGACTTCATGCCAGTAGTCATCATGGTTGCTGGGGATTCTAGGGCAAAGTGGAAAGGTCCAGAGCCTTATCTTAGGGTGCACATGGTCAGTGTGTGGGAACTGTGAGAGGATGATTTCAGGGCACAGACACATATGATCTCAGCATCTCTGAGACAGAAAAGTCCATACAGGGCAGACTTGGCAGAGGTGAAGAGAGCAGATATTACACAGCATCAGCTTTTCCTATCAGGAATACCAACCCCTTGAAGCTCTGGACCTGCACATAGCAGAATGACCACTCCCTCCCCAGTCACCAAGCAACTTGGAATCCAAAATCCAATCATTTCCCCTGGCTAACTTGTCCAGCAACTGGTGAATCTGGCAGCCTGAACCTCACTGGCACAAAGAGGCAGAACTAAGTGTACTAGGTTGACAGAATGCAGGGGTTCGTCTGAAACAAGAGAACTGACTTTGACCATGAAAGCAAGACCAGCACACCAGCTCCAGGGAATCTTCATTTCTGTTTTTTGTAGTGCCATGATACACTCCAAACTTGAACTGGAGGCTGGATTAGCTGACAATAGAGAGAGCAGGAAAGAACCAGGAATTAGAAGCAGGAATTCCTAGGCTATATAAGGGTTCATATTATACTTAGGAAAGGAAATTGGGTATGGGTGACTTTCTTAGATCCAAGGGAACATGTTCCTTGGATTATGTCCCTAAACTATGCATGTGGATGGAGAGTAAGGGACAAAGACTAATGCCTAAAAGGGAGGTCAAGTGTAGCTTCCCACAAAGTAGAAGGTTTGGGCTTTGACTGCAGGATCTTCCACTGATAGGAGGCTGGAGGACTGAATTGAGGATGTTCTAAGTATTATTCTGTGCCTTACTTTTTGTTTGTTTTTGGTTTTGTTTGTTTTGTTTTTTTTTTTTTGTTTGGGGCACACTTTGCTGTTACAGGGGTAACTCATGGCTTCACTCAGGAATCACTCCTGGTGGGATCAGGGTGCTGAGGATTGGACCCTGGTTGGCCGCATGCAAGGCAAACACTCTACCCACTATGTTGTTGGTCTGGCTTCTGTGCCATGTTTTTGGTGCTTTCTCCAAGTCACACACTGAACCTGTGATGGAGACTTTCTCTGTTACAGTAACTATGATTATTCCCATGGCAGAGGAGAAATCTGAAATATGGAAAGACTAACTGGCCTCAGGGTCTTTTAGTTACTAAGGGCCAGCTCTGGAATTTGGGCTCAAGCAATATGACTCCAGAATCTGTACTTGTAATTATGATGTTAAAGTATCTTCTGCTGGCCCCAGAGAGATAGTACAGTGGGTAAGGTACTTTGCCTTGCATGTGGCCAACTTGGGTTCTGTCCCTGGCATCCCAGATGGTTCCCCCAAAATCACTAGGATTATTCCTGAATGCAGTGATAGGAATAGTCCCTGAACATTACTAGGTATGGTCCCCCAAAACAAAAACAACAACAACAACAAAAATGGATCAAAACAAAGAGTGTCTCTTGATTTCTTTCTTTTCTTACTATTGTTTTTTTTTTTTTTTTTTTTTTTTTGGTTTTTGGGTCACACCCGGCAGTGCTCAGGGGCCACTCCTGGCTCCATGCTCAGAAACTGCTCCTGGCAGGCACGGGGGACCATATGGGGCACCGGGATTCGAACCGATGACCTTTTGCATGAAAGGCAAGCGCCCCACCTCCATGCTATCTCCCGGGCCCCACTATTGTCTTTTTTTTATACAAAAATAAAGGCTGAAGAAGTTTATGATAATGAAAACAGTAACCTAGCATATAATAGTTGTGTGTACTTTCATTACTTTTCTTGTTATTATTACTATTATTATTATCATTCTTATAAGCTTTTTATTGATTGAGATTCTGTGTCTTCAAATATTGTCAATGATGGTTTCCTATGCACATAATTTCAGTGCCATACCTGCATCATTGTACCCTCCTCTCTCCCTTCTCTAAGGGCTCCAATGCCCCTCTCTTTCACCCGCCCTAAACTTAGTTATGTAAATAATTTCTCCTGCTGTGTTACTTTTGGTCCTTTCTTGCTACTTTGCTGTGTATCTTTAGGTCCCACATACGGGAGAGATTTTTACTATATCTTTCCCTTTCCTTCTGACTGACTTCACTTAGCATTATATCCCCCCTAGTTTTATCCATGCTGTGGCAACTTGCATGATTTTATTCTTTCTAAAAACTGCATAGTATTCCATTGTGTACACATACAACTTTTTGATTCATTCATCTCTGAGTTGCTTCTATATTTTGGCTATTGGACTGAACACTGTGATGAGCATAGGCATGCATATATCCTTTTGAATTAATGTTTTATTGTTTTGGAAATAGATGTCAAAAAGTGGTATCCTTGGGTTATATGAGAATTCCATTAACTATTATTATTGTTTATTAATATAGGGTGCAAAGCCGTTGGTGCTTAGCAGGCATTCAATAGGAGATTAAATAGATAACTCTTATAGAAGACAAATAACATTTGAAGACACTCCAAGACATCTGCATGTGCCACAGAGCTCAAAGGAACTCTGCATGGTGGTCTGGGGATTAGTAATGGGTATGGAACAACAGGTGCAGACAACTAATACATGAATCCAAATGTCCAGAGACCCATTGATGCCAGGATGAAATAAGATGTGGAATTTTTCCATGAATCCTTTTTCCTTTCTGTCTCAAGTGTTGCCTAAGTAGAGCAGAGGCCCGCCGGGATGCAGCTAAAGTGGCCCTCATCAACTCCCTCTTCAATGAACTGCCCTCTCGCAGAATCACCAAGGAATTCATCATGGAGAGTGTACATGAAGCGGTTGCCTCCACCAGTGTAAGTGCCACCAAGGAGGGGAGAGCAGGCTGCACTGAGATGCCAAAGTGAGCTTTCTGTAAGCGCTCAGTGAGTTTAATTATCACCCATTTCATCATTAATGTTCAACAACAAAATAAAAAAAGAATAAGGAAGAAAATAGCAAAGAAAAACAAAAGGTCTGCTTTGATTGGAAATTGAAAATCATGGGATTAAGGTTGGTTCCCTAGTCTACTCTCAAGAATGCTCTTAGTTTCTGAATCACAGTGAACAAGCTTTGAATCAAAATAGATTGTTTGCTTGATTTGTTGATAAGAATAATTGCTGTTTGCACAGCATTAATTCTTTGAGGGCCCAAGAACACGTGCAAATTAATCTACTTTAATCTAGTGATACATCTCAATTTTCTCCCAAATTCAATATTCATGACTGGTATCTAGGGTAAGCCTAGGAAATGTCATACCAAATATTTGTTAGCTAGTAAAAGTATTATGCTTAGTATCAGTTATTTGTATGGACAGCTTTGGAAGAGTCTTAATGGACATCATAAAATCCAAAGTATCTCTGTGAGCCAACATGCTGCTGACTTGGAGATTTCGACAGGAAGTGTCTCAGCTCTGCAGGGGTAGATGCTAAGCTGCATGAATGATTAGTGCTCCTGACCCTACTTCCTCTAGAGGAAGCTGTGGGGACCACAGCAGCAGGTTTCTTGCTGGGTGTCCCGGAAGAGCAGAAACTTGGCATTACTGAAGGGATTAGCCACCTCCTGGCTCTGCCTTTAGCATCTGAGTTTTTTTTTTTCTCTTTGATTCTCTTGATCCAGCTGAAAAGGATTTGTCATTCTGGAGAAGCTGCTGGTGATGCAAAAGATATTATCCTAGTGCACCAACTCCTGTGTTCTTCCCCACCCCCCTCTCAAATTGAGTAGAGGAGAGATGTGGAAAAGACTGGTGCAGAGACTGGCTGGCTTGGCAGGGAACCATCTTGGAGCTCTCTCTCTCTCTCTCTCTCTCTCTCTCTCTCTCTCTCTCTCTCCCTTTCTATCTCTCCCCCTTCTATCTCTCCCTCTCTCTCTCCTCTCTTTCTCTCTTGTCTCTCTCTGTTGAGGATGAAAGGAAGCCTTTATTTTCTAAGTCTGCAAGTTTTAAGTGCCTTTGAGGAAGTTAAGAAAATGATGCTTGATTTATTGGAATTTACTCAGCAGCAAGGAGGGGCTCTTAGTGTAAATGTAATTTATCATTTTCCCCCCTTGGAAATTTTTAAGGGAAGAAAATATATATGCCTTGCAGGCTTCTGCATGGATTTCCTCTGGGATATTTAAAGAGCCAACATAAATATTTCAGCAGCAGTGTGTTAATGTTATTGCATTCAAAAGCTATAAATTTGCTGCTATCTGATGCTCATAGTTGTTCATTCAGTCTCAAAGCCTTTGCCCACCTTCTTGGTAATCTCAGTCCAACAGGTACTGAAGGGCAAGTCTCTGACCATCACTTTCCCTAATTTTCCTTCAAAATTAAGTGATCAAAAAGTCAAAGCCAATATACAGTGAAAACACTCCAGCTCTGGCAGTAAATGATCCATGCAATAGGGACTTCTTTTGTCGGTTGCACCAATTTTCCCAGTGATCTTGGCAACAGTGATCTTGGCAACAGTGATCTTGGCAACAATGGTGCCCAGTGAACTAGCCAAGACTGCAACAACAGCTGAAGAAAGTCACACAAATATCACCAATGAGACCAACCTAACCCTGTGTGAGGATAGGGAATGTCTGCTTTGGGGCAACATTCATTAACTAAAAGTATAATTATATACTTTTAGTCAAGTATATAATTAACTCACCATCTAATCAGAATGTCCTTTCAAATTGATGAGAGCATCCTTTTTACTCTAAGTCACAATGAGATCAAGGACCTTCTCTTCATCCAGCTGATTCTTGGCTCTAGAAATTAGCCTGAAGGATTAAGACAGTAGCAGGGCATCTGCTACTACTGTGGGGCCACAGCATTCACTTGTGGCTTCCTGAAAAGTCTGCAATGGTTTCCTTTTCTGTTTTCCTCCCCAAGGGAACTTTAGATGATGCTGACGACCCCAGCACCAGCATCGGAGCCTACCACTACATGTTGGAATCAAACATGGGGAAGACCATGCTGGAATTTCAGGTACTCAACATCTTATGCATGTTTATCATCAAACATTTGAAATGCCTAAGAGACTACCACTCTGTCTACTAATGTATCTTATCCAGTAATGTACTATTTTTGCTGGTCTATGTGTTTTGGTTTAAAATGAACAAAAATATTTAACCTTCTTAGAATTTATTTAATTTATTAATTTAATTAATGAATGAATTTTAATTCCATTTTAGCTATAGCTCAGTAGGCTGTTTTTCTTTTTTTGAAGGCAAGTGAAAGACTTGACTTCTGAGAAATAGGTGAAAGCTTTTAGCTGATGTTGCTGTAACATTTCACTAGTTCCTTAATGTAAAGTCCTCCCTTAAAGCAAAGCAAATCCTGTGAAGTGTTGTGTTGACTATTTGGTAGTTTTTTTTTTAATAAGAACTTCTTTCTAGCATTAAATTCCTAAGTTTAGCAACCATAACCCCTTTTTGTCCACTGCTGGACAAGTGATAATAGTGCTGCGTAACTTTATTACCTAGTATTTTCAAATTAAAAAATTGTCACAACAAGAACAGCTGCCACTTGTTGGATTCATCTCTTGTCTGGCACTAAGCTGAACAGGAAGAATGTTCTCATCTAAGCCTCTCAATAAACATGTGGAAATTTATTATCCTGTGTCTTCTTTGTAAGAACAGAGCCTGGAGGGGGGGGTTCATGCTTATGTAGACAGACTTCTGAGCTGACACTTCCTGAGTATTATCCTATATTGGACTTGGCATGAGAATTCTATAGTGCTTTGAGCATGAAACATGCTCATTTTGAGAAACTAAAGTTGAATACAATTAAGTATGCATCTACATAGAATGTTATCTAGAATAAAGTTGCTAGCACATAATAAAATCTTTATTTAAAATACTTGTATTTTTTAAGTAGATTCCAAGAGATCCATCATTGCTTTCAGAGTTAGATTGCAAGAAACCATATAAAACACAACTTATGTACAAAATGTCCATTACGTAGATGTTTCAGTGGTGTTCTAGCTGAGCTCTAAAGTCATCTTTTAAATACTTTCTTTGGACCGTTCAGACTCTCTTCTTGACTACAATGGCATGATTATTTTCTTTCTTTCTTTTTTTTTTGTTTTTGTTTTTGGGCCACAACCAGCTGTGCTCAGGGGTTACTCCTGACTGTCTGCTCAGAAATAGCTCCTGGCAGGCATGGGGGACCATATGGGACACCGGGATTTGAACCAACCACCTTTGGTCCTGGATCGGCTGCTTGCAAGGCAAACGCCACTATGCTATGTCTCCGGACCCTATTTTCTTTCTTTTTTAGTTTCTATTTTTGGGTCACACTTGGTAGTGCTCATGGGGTTAGTCCTGGCTTTGCTTTCAGGAATTATTCCTGTTAGTGCTCAGGGACCATATGGGATATCAGGGATAGAACCCAGGTCATCTGTATGCAAGGCAAACACCCTATTCTTGTACTATCTCTCCAGCCCCTAATATTTCTGTTTTATTTTTCAATATATCTGTCCCTCTTGTCAGTTAAGGTGTGTATGTGTGTGTGTGTGCGCATGCGTGTGTGTGTGTGTGTGTGTGTGTGTGTGTGTGTGTGTGTG
>PVKC010034375.1:0-13741 GCA_004027635.1 Crocidura indochinensis
TTCTGTACTACCCTGCAGTTCAAGAGAAAGAGCAAAAGAGAAATAAAAGAACATAGTTGAGATGGATCCTGTGTTTAATCTGCAATCATCAAGTTTAAAAAAGAAAAAACAATTAGGGAGAAACAGTGGCTTCTTGGAATGAAGAAGTTCAAGTGACTGGTACATTTGCAACTGGAGCTCCTACTTGCTGTTATTCTGAGACTGGGCACTGGGGTTCTGAGGCCCAAGAGACTCAGGGCTGCAGGTTGACCCTGTTGGTTCTTAGTTTTTTAAAATTTGCACGGGGATTTGGGCAGGAGGACAACTCATCGCAGTGTTAACAGAGAGATTTTTTTTCTTTTGCAGAGAATTTACCATTCCTCTCCCACCTATGGACCATGTAGAGACTTTCGGAGATTTTATTTGAGCCCCCAGGGAGCTCGCGCTAAACTGTAATTTCCGATGATTTGAAATATGGCATCTGCGGGCCCCCCATGTAGGATCATACGGAAAACAAAACAAAACAAAACGGGGTTTATGGTTTCTGCTTGGCGAACTACCCAGTCATTTGCACTCAAGTTTCCCCTTAAGAATAGATTTGCCTTTAAAAGTATGTCTATAGAATCGTGTGGACACTTTTGGACAATGTGTCCTGGGCTATTTGGCTGTTTATTAGTGGGATATTTTTAGCCCAAATGAAATGCTTCTCCTGGTCATGTTATTTGGAAGATTCAATTAATTAAAAGAACAGAATGCTAATATATTAATATAAATGAGAGTTTATGGAAACTTTAGAGTGGGGTCAAAATGCTAAATCAGAAAACAGATTTATTATTATTGGTAAAGAATTTACATATTATGGACTTTAAAAAATCATATGCATTCAGAATTCTCACACAGGGGCTGGGTGATTATGCAATGATTAGGATTCATGCCTATATTCAATTCCTGCACCATATGATCCTCCCAAAATTTACTGGGTACAAACCTGGAGATCCCCCAGCTAGAGGAAGTAGCAACTACCCCAGAATTGAGCATCACTATGTCATCTAACCCTTAGCATGAGCTGACAATTTGCTTGACAAGAAACCCAAGTGGGGTTCTATGGATCCTTAGACACCGTGTGGAGTATCCCCTCACTCCAATTTCTTCACTCTTTGCTGAAAAGGAGTTAAGCTAAGGCATAAAAAGCAATCCCAAACTCCAGTGGGAACTCCAGTGTTCTTGCCAACTCATTTACCAGAGTCCAGACAGGATGCTTCCCAGTGCCTGTGATTGTTTGATTTGAGGGACTACAGAGAACAGCCTCAGAGTGCATGTACTGAAAAATGGTGCCATAGGCTTGGTTTTTCAATCATGGGAAATTATGGTTTATTATTTTGACAGAATATTAATACAAAAGGGGGAAAGAGCAAGGCAAGGATTTCGGTGTTATTATTTGTAGTAAAGGTTGATTTGTTTTATCCCTGCCTTAAATAGAACCCAAAGTAGAATGACAAGTTCACCAGGATAATGTCTATTGTAAGACCCACACAGATGCCACACTTCATACACCTCCAAGTACATTCCTTCTTAGAAGGACCTAATGTGCATTGATTTGGAATTTCACTCCACCAGACTCAAGTTTGGTGGCATATTCTGAAATTTATTCTTTGGAGGAGAAAGTTCAAAATCTGGTTACCTCTCAAAACCATTGAATACTACTCACTCCAAACCCTCCTTCCAGAATTCTTGGAATGCTTGAGTTGGGCTGTGTGTGTGTGTGTGTGTGTGTGTGTGTGTGTGTGTGTGTGTGTGTTGGGAGAGAACAGTACCTACGATACCTATTTAAGATTTGAGAAGACAGCAAGAGGAGAACGCTATTAGAGGTGATGTATGGTAGTTCCATGGAACTTTTCATTTATTTATTACAATATTGATGGGTTCTACTGAAGCAGTGCTAAGTGGGCTTGGGGGAACACTCCCAGATGGGAATTCTGATGTTTTATTATCTCTTCTAGTAATGTTGAGAACCACCTTAACGTACCCTGCTGAGCTAATTGGGTGCATGTGGTATTGGGGATTGAATTCAGGCTCTCCAATCCTTTAATCTACCTCAGGAGGTCAGAAAGATAGTATAATGGGGAGGACACTTGCCTTGCTCAAAGTCAACCTGGGTTTGATCTCCAGCTTCCCATAGGGGCCCCCAAACACTGCCAGGAGTGATCGTTGGGCACAGAGCCAGGTGTAAGTTCTGAGCACTGTTAGATATGACCCCAAAACAAACAAAAAGAAATGCTATCTCTCTGGCACCCTATATAA
Source organism: Crocidura indochinensis (assembly GCA_004027635.1). NCBI lineage: Eukaryota > Metazoa > Chordata > Mammalia > Eulipotyphla > Soricidae > Crocidura > Crocidura indochinensis. Next base: position 2,281 of record PVKC010034375.1, read on the forward strand.
CTTTTCTAATGGGGAATATGGATTTTTTTTTTTCAAAAATGGGAACTTGGATAAAGGTTGAACTCTCTGTGATTCAAAGAGCAGGAAACAGAATTTTCTGTGCACGTTTGCATTGCTTTCATTCATTTAAAAAAAAAGATTTCCATGGAAATGTTTTCAAATTATGGCATAAGTCATTGCATGTGGGGCATTTTCTCTGTAACTGGAATTGGTGATACTGGAAAAGAAGGGAAAGCAGAAGTATAAAAACAGTAAGACAGTATTAATGCAGGTTTTAGTATCCTTATACAGGGCTTGTTAGAGGCTAAGCACTTTCTCATTTTGTGTTAGTTTGGGTTCTCTAGTTAAAACATACCAGTAGAAAGGAAAGACATATTATGAGGGATTCATTCATTTGATTATGCATTTTTTGAGCTGATAACAGAAGTTGTCCAAGCTGGAGAAGCAGGAAAATTGGGGACTAATTCTCATTCCAGAATGAAAAATTAGAGAAGACCAAAAATAGAAGTTCCAAACTGAGCAAAGCACAGAAGTGCAAATGGCACCTACTCTTCCTCCTCAACTCTGAGATATGGACAATTGTCTACAGTCCTCTAGACTGTGGCGAGCTTGTGACTTAGCTAAGCCCATTGGTTCCAGTGCCAGTCCCAGGGCCAAGTACTCTCACATTTAGCCTGAGCCAGCAGTGAAGTTGACACAAAAACTAACCATCACACAACTCATGGTCTCCATTCCTGGAGATCAGCTCCATTGCTCTTTGGATTTTCGAAGGGAATATAAGTGGAGTGCATTGGCTAGGGTTTACCCCTTGAGTGACCCTTGACTTTATTGTAGTACAGTGAGCCCCCAAGGAGTATGATTTAGAGAAAAAAATGCTTCCTCACTCTGCAGAATCCCATCAGGGAAGCAGATCAAGTTGGGTTGTAGAGGGTCAGTGACAACAACTAGACATTTAGTAAATTGCCAGGAAAACACTTTGTTGAATTGGCATGAGATCAACTCAAATAATGTTCCCAGAAATGTTTACCTGACATCTTTTCTCCTTCTTGCCTGCTTTCATTACATAGATTCAATTCACATTCTTATAATGTTTCTCCTGCCATATGCCCCTCCCTGGCCCACATGAAGTCGAAGCAGGAAGCTTTACACATTTTTTGAATGGGTGTGTTTATTTGATACACTGTAATGAGAGTTCTGGATCACAATCCATCCCTCATTTTGTGGTTGCAAGGAATTCAGTGCAACATTTTCTAGACCCATGTGATGCACTTGTTTTAGACAGTTCTTGAAAAATGATCTTGCAGGTTTTAGGGGACTTGATAGCTGATGGGTAATTTTTTTTTATATCTTCAGTTCTCTGTGGAAGAAAGTGATAACGATGAAGAAAATTTTGACAGAAAGCACCTAAAAAGAACCAGAAAAGTCTTCAAAAAGTAAGTCTGGAAACTGACAGCATTTTAAGCACTCTGTTTGCTTAGAATTGTCTGTACACCTAATTATAAAAATAAGAGTCACAGGAATTGGAGAGATAATGCAGTGGGTAGGAGGCTAGACTTGAAAGCAGCTGACCCCAGTTCAATCCCTGTAACTACATAAGGTTCATGGAGCTTTACTAGAAGTGAATGAACCCTAAGTACAGATCCAGGAGTAAGTCCTGTATGCAGGAAGATATAGTTCAAACTAATTGTCCACCCAAAATCATATCATGTAACATCATGTTTTCTTATTATTTGAATAATTTTGTCAGTGATAGAGCATCTTACCACACAGAGCCGATACATATATCCACATGTATAAATAACAGATATGTGCATATAACATATATAATGAACTTAATTTTGTCTATCTGCCACTTACAGTTCCAATTGGGGGTCACCCTATGCAATTTTATTATCTGTTTTTCATGTAATACGGTGTCTTTGAATATCATTAATGGTTTCTCTCATGTTTCCGGAGAATTCACTTCACTGACTATCTCCTATCAATAATTGAGGGTTCACGTGGCATATTCACAGTTTTCTTTAATCTTGGTAATCTTGCACAAAATCTCCTTTATAAATTGAGGGGGCTATTCATTTTTAATACAATCTGAATATATAATATGCATGCATAGAAAAAATGATTTTTTTCCTTTCAAATTTTCTCCTATCCTGGAGTTTCTACTCTGGGGCATTTGATATGGGGCATTCGGTCAAGAGTGGTACTTTCATCTTACATCTCTCTTCTTTCTTTCTCCTCCTTTCTTTTTCTCTTTTAAATCTTCTTAACTTCTTCATTTTATCTTTCTTCTGTCTTGACTTTCAGAAATTTCCAGAAGAAAAAAAGGCAGAATCTCAGAGCTGAGAACATGGTTAGACTGCTGTCCAGTTCATGTCCCGATGTCAGTTCATAGGTTCCCACACACTGTCCTCACTTCTCAATATTCAAATGTTCGACTTTCCAATGCTCCAAGCACACCGTTGGTAATCTTGCCAAGCTTTCCTCCTAGACAAGATACACAGGCATCTTAGGAATCTGCTCTGACTTTACTGGGTTGAAGGATCTTTTACTCGCTTTTATTTTTATTCACTTTTATTCATTCTTGTTTTCTCTTTCTATCCATTCTGCAAAGTTTCTTCCCATTCCACTTGAGTTCATCAGTGATCTCATGGCCCAGTAAGATTCCTTCTCCCCACTCTTTTCTCGATTAATTTCTTGTCATTTATTCTCTTGACCTGTGATTACCCTCTTCACTAAAAAGTGTATTGAGAAAGAGAGGTAGAGTTATATCAAATCATCCAATCAATGATGAGACAGAGTGGAAGCTAGTCTCTTGCTAAACTTCCACTGAAAACCATTGAAAAATAAAAGTAAATTCATATGACAAATCTAAAGCATTTCTAGAATGCAGCTAATTACTTTAACATTCATATATTTCTGCTATATAGACAACAATAGCTTAAGTAACTCAAGTAAAGGTTTTAGCATTTTTTTTAAAAATGTAACTGTCATTAATAGAAGGGTCCAGATATTGACCTGTATAGGAATTCTCATATTGAGAAGAAGAATGCAGTCTCATAAAAGCTTAAGGAAATATGTGGACATTTATGATGGTTGTGCTTTTACAGAGGAAAGAAAAAAATTCAATTGAGTGTATTTAACACTTAGTTCACTTAGGTTGCATGTTAAGACATTCTCCCATCTTACACTATTTCTTCTTTGGTCTCCTTTATTTCAGGTCTGGTTTGGCCAACACCTAAAGGTAGTTCTGATGCTCATAATCACTTGTTTAGTCCTGGATTCACAGAGCTTTGTGATTAAATGGCTTTGTTCTTGAAGAGCAGGACTGTGTTTTATCTTTCCTAATCACATGTTTACTGGAATGTGCCTAAACTACTGTCTATACACTGAAGGAACAGGTCTGTAAGTATTTTGCATTTAGACATCATATAATTCAGGGTAGCACACATCTTTTTTTTTCCTCTTTTTTGGGGGAGGTTCTGAAATCCATTTTTCAAATGAAATCTGCCATTGATCTGTAACAGAAGTGCTGATAAGATAAAGTGCTTAGGAGATTTTTTTTAAACCTCTGATTCATTTGCTTTTTTTTTTTTTTTTTTTTGATAGACCTAAAGGCATAGAAATAGAAACATCTGTTGGGCTCTGTAACCAATAGTTTAAGAACGACTGATCTTCTAGAACTATTAATATTTCTTTTCTCTTGGGAAATAGAGTGTCAGAGGGATGAACCTCCAGAGTTGGGATGAAACATCATGTATTAGAGAAAGTAAAATATACATAACAATTATCTCAAAATTGTTAATCGTGTCTTTCCTTTATTCGAGCCCCCCAAGTGATACTAGTTAGGAAGGTTTTCTTTGTTGTCTGGGGATAGACACTGAGTAGATTCATATTTTTTAGGTTTATTAGCCATTGGAATTTTGGTGTGTTCTAAATGTCTACAGCACAGATGGCTCTGTTGTGATGTATCTTAAAGACCACTGACATGGTTTGTTCATAGTCATTTAGAATTCTGCTATTAATATCATTTTTTATTGTAGCCCTAACTTGATAAAGATGTGAAGCTAATGAATTTGAGAAGCATGGATACTCACATGCGTTCAGAGTCAGATCCTGGCCTTGTGCTCAGAAGTATCATTAGTCAAGTCCTGGAAATGGAGCTGGGCTTCATTGCATGTAAGACTTACCTCCTCTGCTATCTCTCCAGCCTTCAATGAACTTTTTAAAGGTCTTCAAAACATTAGAATAGCATCAAAATTGTTTCCAAATAGATTATATAAGTTAACTATTTTCTACAGAAAATGTGCAGAAAGACTCAAAGAGAAAAGAACTCTTAGTTCTTTTGAAATAATCTTTTAAAATTGAGAAAAGTGTTAATCTATTAGTTATTAGGGCTGAGGGGACATAGGAAAGCTCCATTCATTTGTATTTGAGGAAAATGATAAAATAAATGAAAAATTCTAGCATTTCATATCATATCACAGCACTCTGTCTTTTGTAAAGGGGAGGGATGACTACTAATAGCAAATAGTAGAATGAAGGTAGCAAATAGTAGAATGAGGGTTGTGGAATATTTATTTTGCCCCTGGGCTGCCAGATCTTCCCATGGAAGGTAAATATTGACAGGTTATTTTTATTTATTTATTTGTTTATTTTGGCTTTTGGGCCACAGCCGGTGACATTCAGGGGTTACTCCTGGCTTTGCGCTCAGAAATCGCTCATGGCTTGGGGGACCATATGGGACACTGGGAGATCGAACCGCAGTCTGTACTAGGTTAGTGTACACAAGGCAGATGCCTTAGCGCTTACTCCACGGACAGATTATTTTTGTTCTTCAGGTACTAAACTCCTTGTTGTTGGATTATGGCACAGAGATCACACCCTACTTTACCCAAAACAAACTCTCTTCAACTTCCTCTTTCACTACACCCATCACCCCTTTTTAACATGTAAAAGGCCCACCTAGATTGGATCAGCTTGAAAAGGTACTTTTGTCTGTCAAGCCACCCTCCCCCTACAGGTGTGGATTGAGCTCATCGATAAAGATGATAGAAGAGTTTGGTTTGGTGGCTCATGGGCCACAAGGCTGGAAGCCTTCCGGCTCCATGTTTTTCTCTATGTCTGTCTTGGTTTATGAATTTCCAGCAGCAACCCTCCTGCAAACCTGTTCTCCCTAGGGTTGGATTATGACGAGTATAACCTTACACATATAATTTACTCAGATTTCATGTGAGCAGGAAAAAACGTGTTAGAGAAATACACACATACACACACACACACACACACACAAACAATCTAAATATTGAATCCTATAGTATTGAACACTGGCTATAGTTGTGGGACAAACTATTTTTGCCTGCAAGGAAGAAACATTGGTGATAGAATAGGAAGTATGGAGAGCTTCTTCTGACTTTAATTTGGATTTTTCTCTTGAGCTGAAACAGAAGGGGTGATTTAGCAACTGTTTGTTGTGGCAGAAAATCAGCTCTGATTGTTTGCAGGGGAGAGGATTGGAGTCAAGCAGCTAGAGCCAGTCTCCAAAGAGAACCCTTGACCTGTGTGTTGGAAGCTGTGTTTGCCCCATGAACCTGTTATAACTCCATCCCACCCTCACTCTGAGATGAGGCGTTTTCAAATCAAGAAAGTGCAAGTCAAAATTAGAACGATGTTCTAGCACGTCAAAGGCAGGCCAACCACACAAACCAGTAGTTGTCTTTTATGATTGCTTTTCCTCAAAGATTGCTATAAAAGGCTTTTGAATAGTGTTGTCTTCGTCTTAGCTAATGCACTCAAATCTAAAATCTGGGTGAAACAAACAAAATCTCTGTTAACATTGACCAAAAGAGCAACACATGATGATTTTATATCAATCTTATTATAGCATTATAATATTATATCATTATTATAGAAATACAGGAGGATTTTATATCATTAGACCGCAAATTGTAGTTTCTGAGGTATGAATGCCAGTCTCTGTTTAACCCTCACACCACATATGGCAGTTCATTTCTAGAAAAAGTGACAACAAGCACTAAAAAACCAGAATTTCTATAATTTTGCAATATCACACTTGTTTAATTCCTCAACTGATCCTTGTAAACCTTTATATATCATCATTATTATTGCTGACTAAAGGATGTCACCAAATTGTTGGTTGTGTTCACTTTGTCTAGGTTGTTGTGGTCAAAAATTAAGTGGAGTTATTTCTTTATTTTATTTATATTTTTATCCTTAAGTCTGAGTAGGATAGAGTCAAACTTAGTGTACCTGCCACATCAGCAAGAGTTTTCTTAATTTTCATCGAATGAATATCTTCACTAAGTATTGATTATAAAAAGAAAGACTCATTAAAAAAATCCAGGCAGGGGCCAGAGCAGTGGCGCAGGCAGTAAGGGGTTTGCTTTGCATGCTCTAACCTAGGATAAACCACGGTTCTATCCCCCAGCATCCCATATGGTCCCCCAAACCAGGGTTAATTTCTGAGTGCATAGCCAGGAGAAACCCCTGAGCAACACTTGATGTGGCCCCCAAAACAGCAACAACAACAAAAAATAGCTCAGGCAAACTTTAAAATGATCATATAACAAAAGTCAAATAATTTTTATTTTTTATTACCCTACAATAATTTTCCTTAAGACACTGACATATTGAGTTTATTTATTTTCAGAATGTTTATACCACCATATTTGACTCATGAGATAATTAGGAAAATGTAAATATGCATTGTTGTTAGGAATATGGGTGTAGCTTGTATATACAGGATAAATTCACCCTACATTTATTAGTTGTGTTTCTTGAACTCAAATTTAGCTGAGGCTACTGTACTTTTTCCTGATAACTCTTCTAAGGGCCAAAACAAGTTGTCTCATTCGATCCTTGTTGATTAATATATAAACTATATGAAGTATAAAGTCCACAGTGTTGGGTGAGGCTGCCATAGGCACTGTGTTTCTAATTCCTTAGGCTGATGAAGGGTAGTAGCAGAGATATAATTCACAGCCAGTCAGTTAACGTTTCATCGAGCCAGCTGCTTTGATCCCTAGCATCTTTTCTCCACCATGAGTTTCTGTACCATGTCTGCCTAACTCATGTCTTTCTCTCAGGAGCTCTATCTGTCTCCCTTGCTGCTTCTCTGCTAAGCTTTCTCTGCTGAGCAGCTCCTCACTGCTTCTCTTCTGGCTCTCTGCCTTTTTCTGCTCTTCCCTTCCCCCAGCCAGACTCTCTTATCCTTTATTCAAAATAGCCTGTCCATCCCAGATCTGGGTGGGTCTGACCATGCAGGTAGACATTTACATACTAAAAAAGGAAATAGGAAGTTAGGGGCAGGTCCTGAATTCTCACTTACCTTAGGATCATTTTCTAAGGTCATGGACTGTTTTTTCAGTAACCTGGGAGACAAATAGGCCTGTACTTGCCTTAGTCGAAAAGTTGGAACAGAAACTTGTCCATAAAGCCAAATTATATTGGATGGTTTTTTGTAACAGTACAAATTCCCAAATATACTTGGGTGTGGGTTAAAATTGGGAGATGAAATTCTCAGTAATATTCCTAATACACATATTGAAGGACACATTATTATCAATGAGTAAGACTTAAGTTTATGCATAACTTTCAAACCTTGCAAAAAGAACCTAAAATCATCTTTTAAAATGAAGCAAACAAGAAGAAGGAGAAATACAGGATGATTTCACTTATATGTGATATTCAGAATAACTGCATGAAGAAATGCAATGGCTTAAATAGGGGTTATTGAGTACATCCTAGGCCCCAGAGTATAGTGAAAAAAAGAAAGAAATTGAATGGAGGAGGAGAAAAACAAATATAAAGTAATGAGGGACAGGAGTCAAGGGAGACATTTAATGGTGTTAAGAGAGGACAGAACTAAATAGTCAAGACAGAGTTAACAACAATGTAAAGAGATCAAATCTTTAACAACAGAACTTTACAAAGTACCCTTGATGTTGGCAGGCTTTGGCAGGGGGTGGTAGCATGAAAGGAACTTTGAGTACATTGGTAGAGGGAAGTTGACACTGGTGGTGGGATTGGTACTGGATCACTGAATGTCTAAAACCCAACTATGAGCAAGTTTCTAAATCACAATGATTTAAATAAAAACTTTAAAAATATTTCTTATAAACAAATCCAGAGATAAAAAAAATCTTGTTTGGCTACTGTTGAGGTAATTCAGGAAAAGACCTCGCCTGAGATCTCCCTTACGAGCCAGGAAGTAGACAGGCAAAGGCATAACCATCACTAATGTGTCTCAAAAGTCATTACTATTTTCCTTTGCTACCTGCTTGGGTCCTTGTAGGTTGTTTCTTTCCTTTAACATGAGCACACTAGGGATTTGAAGTCTCAAAACTTACCTGTTGTTTCAATATTACAACAAAAGACCTTAGGAGGCAAATAGAATGATTAAACACAAAATGCAAGAAGGAGACATGATGACCAAGGAAAAAAAACAGTGCTCACATTTTGATTTCACCTTATGAAGTGGATTAGGCCTTCCCAAACCTTATGAAAGCTGGGCAGGAACTCTTCTAGGTATTAGATGACATCCAGCTATTAACTCAAAAGAAAGGCATTCTCCATTCTTCCTTTTCTTTAAACCTATCCCCATGATATTTAAAAGCCTACTTGGATCACTTAACCTTTCCCTGCCTGGGGAGAATAAAGAAGGGCCCTGTACTGGGAAAATAAAGTAGAGTCAGTCTAGCTTTGATGTGTGAAGGGACCATGAGATGAAGTGAGAAGTCACTGACTCCATGACTCTTTTGATTGGTTTTGTTTATTAATTCTTTGCCAGACCCTGCTTCTTCAGACCATCCATCTGATGGTGAAAATAACACGTGTATAGGAATTTATTTTACCACTGATGCCCAGAGATCTAAAGTTTCATCCCTCCTCTTTGAATTTGTTTAGTAGAAAATTCTAGTAGATAGTATATTTTGAAATTTGTGCTTTTGTTAGAACTAGGTTTTAGAGATTGTTTGATTTGTTATATTTCCCTCATAGTCACCAATAATATTCTGTGGCACTGTTCTTTTTGTATAGGCACATTACAATGAAGAAATCTTTTTTTGTTTGTTTGGTTTTTTTTGGGCCACACCCAGTGACGCTCAGGGGTTACTCCTGGCTATTCGCTCAGAAGTCGCTCCTGGCAGGAACTGGGGGATCGAACCACTGTCTGGCCTAGGTTAGCGCAGGCAAGGCAGGCACCTTACCTCCAGCGCCACCGCCTGGCCCCCACAATGAAGAAATCTTAAGCACCTTAGCACCTACTTGCCCAGAGTGGATTCATATGCCATCCTGACAATGACTTGGAAGTCAGCAATGACTTGCTTTCAAGACAGGTTTCTCTCCAGCACCATCTAACATGAGATAGTACTAGGAGACACTTCATGACACCCTGATTTTGACATAAGATCTGTGCAAATAGCAAGATCTCTAATTACCAAAGTCTATCTGTGACACCCATGATTTAAGAGAATCTTTCTTGGAACTATGAAGAAAGGCTTAGGGATTAGACAAATTAGCTCCTGGAGCCTGTAGTTGGTCTTATAATGGGATGCTTCTTGAATAAGGACACCCTGTTTTTAGGACAAAGATTCTTTTTTTCTATTTTCTCCCAATTTTTGCTCCACCTGTGTAAAAAAAAAAAAACTGACATCCCTTTTATCTTTTAGATAGAGACTTCCACCTTTTTTTTCAGAATTTTGAAACAAAAATTATTTTGTTTTACTTCATATTTCTGCATTTTTCTATAAAGAAGGAAGAAATGTTGCAATAATTGGTCATCACTCTATTCAGGATAACTCTTCTTTGCTAGTGATTATCATTTATTGGATTAAAGCACCTTTGGATTGAAGCACCTTTTGTATTGGTCCTTTACCCTGCCTATTCTCCACTCTAGGATATGGTCTTTCTCTTCCCAATAAAGCAATAAAGATCCCAGTTCTCAGGGAGAAACTGTGGTCTCAGTTTTCCCAACTGAGCTATCTGCCTGTTGGCCATAGTGTTAGGAGCAGAAAACTTGTGGTGGAATGTTCCTGGTCTTTTACCATTCCCTTTAACTTTGTATGGATTATTTCCTGTGTTGGTGTTTGCTCACTGATCCGTGTCTCCACAATCTTTTGGGATTGGGTCATGAGTTTCTGCTTCACTTAGAAAAATCAACTTAGGTCCTGTCTCCTCTGTTCAGATAAAAATGTCTTTTAGGAAAAAGTTTATGCTTGTGCCTCTGTAATTTCTATCCCAAAAGAGCATAAGATATTCCAGAGGTCTGGGGTCAAAACTCTGCTCTAAAATCTGTTCTCCATGTTCCCGTGAAACCTCGTTGCATAAGAAGAATCAACAGATTCTATGTGGACTTTCATGTCATTCTTGTTGGGGTATTTAAGGAGAGACAGTGCCTTGATTTCTGTCACTTGTTCCTAGAAAAATGTGGAAGAACTATGTATACTCAGAAGCCACCAAATGGAAATATCTTCTCAAACATTCACTTTTCTCTCAAATTCCTTCTTTGTAGGAGCCCAGTCAATGTCCTGCCAAGCTCCTGCCAATCTCTGGAAATCCAGATGTGTCTGTTTATTTATTTATTTTTTCTTTTTTTTTCTTTTTTTGGTTTTTGGGTCACACCCGGCAGTGCTCAGGGGTTACTCCTGGCTCCATGCTCAGAAATTGCTCCTGGCAGGCACGGGGGACCATATGGGGCACCGGGATTCGAACCGATGACCTTTTGCATGAAAGGCAAACGCCTTACCTCCATGATATCTCCCGGGCCCCTGTTTGTTTATTTATTTATATATTTATTTTCAGGTTTGGGGGCCACACTTGGCAGTGCTCAGGGTTACTCCTGGCTCTGCACCCAGGGATCATTATAGGCAGGACTCAGAAAACCCTATAGGTACCAGAAATCCAGCCTGAACCCTGTCCACCAGAAGAGATCTGATAGACTTAGGGACAGTGAAAAATTGGGAAGAAAACTCATCATCTCTCTCTCTCATACATATTCTTGCCTCATTTATTTTAAGCTTGCATACACATATATTACAATGCTTTTCTCTTCTTCCTTTTGAGTCAACAGCAAAAGGTCTTAAATTTTTAAGAAAGAGAATCCGTGGGGCCCGGAGATAGCATGGAGGTAAGGCATTTGCCTTTCATGCAAAAGGTCATCGGTTCGAATCTCGGTGCCCCATATGGTCCCCCGTGCCTGCCAGGAGCAATTTCTGAGCATGGAGCCAGGAGTAACCCCTGAGCACTGCCAGGTGTGACCCAAAAAAAAAAAAAAAAAAAAAACAAAAACAAACAAAAAAAAAGAGAATCCACTTGGATAAAGAACTCAAGTGACAGTTTTAGTCTAATCTGAGCAGTCATTTCTTCCTTCCTTCCTTCTTTCTTTCTTTCTTTCTTTCTTTCTTTCTTTCTTCCTTCCTTCCTTCCTTCTTTCTTTCTTCCTTCC
>PVKC010034376.1:0-10000 GCA_004027635.1 Crocidura indochinensis
AAAATATATTTAGTGTTTGATCAAGCAAAACTCCTTCCACACATGTGTCAAGAAAGTTAGAACAGAAAGATGTGAAAGAAAAAAAGACCTGGGGGCCAAAGAGCAAAATGGAATGAAAGCCAGGATGATGAAGCATGATTCCTGTTGAGAAAAATGTCAGTCTCTTCCAGAGTTCTCTCGTTGCTCAATTTTTAAGAAAAGTGTAGTAAAAATACATAATACAAGTCAATTAGTTGTCTTGCTCTTTTCCCCCTGTCCTCTCTCCACTGAGGAAAAGCATCTTTACGGGAACTGGGGTCCCCCAAATTTAACCCCTCATTTTCAGCAGAGCTGGTATCTCCTGTTCAACCGTGCAGTGGGGACACGTCACACAGATGCAGGTTGGAAGGTCTCTGAAGTGTGTCGTTGGTTGAGGCGCATTTCCAACTGCCCAGGGTGAGTCAGAGCACATCCTGCAGTGACTGGCGAAGGGCTGGGTGCCGGGAGGCCTTGGGTGGGCATTGTGGCAGATGGGTGGCCCCAATCAGAGGTTGCCTCAATTCCCCTGTCCAATGTGATGAGACATGGAAGGTTGGGTGCGTGGCTCAGGGGCTTGTTCTCTGCTGAGGATGATGAGAAGGAAGAGGGAGGTGAGAGAGCAGCAGTAGATGACCCCTGAGTCCACCGCTGAAGCCTTTCAGGCCACACTCTGCATGTGTACCTTGAATGTGTCCATTGCTGATGACCACTAGCAGAGAGGAGTGAATGGCAGGAGGGTTGAGGGCTCAAGCCAGCGGATGGTTCTCAGTAACAGCAGGTGGCATGTGGTGTGTGTGGGGTCATGCATGGGAGCGTGGCCGCTGGTCGGGGGCACCAGGAAGGGGCGGCAGATCCCAGGCATCTCTCCACATACCCACTTCTCCCATCTGCAAAACTGGCTCAGTTACAGTGGTCACCATGACCCCGGTCCTTCTCTCTTAGAGCAGTGGGGATCCTTCTGGGTCAGAGATGGGGTCAGGAACTGTGCGATCCCTGAGGCCACAGTCTTGTCATTCAGCCTGTGATTCTAGTTTCCAAAGACGTGGTTTTACTGGCCTCTTGCTCACACAAATCTCTTTCTATGAACTTAAAAACCCGAGTTGTGTGGCTCAGCAAAACATTCAGTTTCAGGTCTGGCGTCTTGGTCCTGGAACTGGGCAGACCATGTAGAAGGTTCTATTGATGCTGGTTCTGCAGAAACCCCTTTTCCAAACTCTCAGGGTCCCCTTCCTTGACATGCATCTTGCAAAGCCTTAGCTGCCCCCCTCCCCTGGAGAAGTTCTGCTTGCTTGTTAGCCCAAGGAGAGCCAGACAGGAAGTAGCTCTTTGGGGTCCAGGAGGCCACACGTCCTTCAGAGAACCATCAGGCTTTGTGCCAGGATATGCATCTCAGGGCTTTGCTCGGCTCCGGGACAGGTCGCTCCATCCTTGCAGGGTTTCTTCCTGACTGGTAGCCATGCTAGCCTCATTCACTTTGCTTGCAGCTGCTCCTGCATCCACACAGCCCAGAGGAAACCCCATCTATCACTTGTCCTGCACCATCCCTGCAAAGGACGTGAAGCAGGGGCATGTGAGGTGCTGGGGCTCCCGCTGAGTCTCTGTCACTGATTTTCCTGGCTGAGGGGGTGTGTGAGACAGAGCTTGGGTGTCCCTCTGCAGACCAGAAAATGAAGAGGCGAGGGTAGGAAATGGGGATGAGGAAGTGGCGAGAGAAACTGCAGATTGTGGGCATCCGTGAGAAAAAAGGACTTGCACGGATAGAGACACATCAAGAACAGGGGTCAAAGGAAACAGTCTCTTCATCGGCATGGCAGAGACACAGCCTATGGATGTAGGGCTGTGCTGGCTTCCTGCTGTGGTGGTGTGTCTCAACCTCACCAAGCAGACAGACCCTAGTACAGGACTCGCTGAGCCCGGTGGGTCCTGGATTCTTCAGGCAAACCTGCTGCATCGGGGGTGGTGGTGGTAGTCTGTTTCCTTTTTGTTGTTGTTTTTGGCACTGAAGGGTGTGGGAGGGGGTGGGGGCCAGCCTGCTCCCCAGGGGTGTCCATCTGCTGCTGTTACAATCCTGTGGCCCCCAAGGGCATCCCTGAAGAGTGGCTCATGCAGGGCATGGATTGCATGGACTTGGGGAAGTCATGGCTGACCACCCTGCCGTTCTCTCCGCTCCCGCCGCCACTGGCTCCCGTGCTGCTGTCCCGAGGGAGTGTGGACGTCCTTATGGCTTCATTGATGGATTGCTGTGGGATCAAACAGAAACCCTTTTCAGGAGGACCGGGGGTTCCTCCCCTGGTCCATGGCAGTGACTGGCAAGGGAAATGGGTCAATACTGGACTCAAACTGCCACCCCCCAGCTAGTCTCTCCATCAGCTCCTTTCCTGAGCTTTTGGGCTACTGGATTGTGCCTGTTGGCTCTGGACAAGTCTGACCAGCTCTTGGTAACCACCTGTTTTCTCACTGTGTGATCTTTTGCTATTCTTATAGTTCTGATTTTCTGTGGAAGCATTGGTGGTGATAAAACCTGCATTGTGATCTAGTGGAACTGCCACAGTTATGTAAGGACTGGAAAGATTTATTTTGGGTTTGACTTGACATGAACTGACACCTTTTTTTTTTTTTTTTTTGGGTCACACCCGGTGATGTTCAGGGGTTACTGATGGCTATGAGCTCAGAAATCATGCCTGGCTTGGGGACCATATGGGACACCGGGGGATTGAACTGTGGTCCGTCCTAGGCTGGCACAGGCAAGGCAGGCACCTTACCTCTATCGCCACCACGCCAGCCCCGAACTGACACCTTAAGAGTCATAACAAGTATGGCCCTGCAGGCCCCCTGGACCCCAATGTGGATCACTTGGCTTTATACTGGGAACTGACTGCTGCTCAGAGAAGGGTCAGGTAACTTCATTCCTTAGCCATATTGCCCAGTACACATTATGTACATGCAGGGAGCTTTGCCTGTCTCAAAGGAAGCTGCCATGTAGCCTCATCAAAGACAGTCATGGTCTTCTCCACAGCTCACTCTGTGTCCAGTGACTCCTGGCACCAGACAGGCAGATGGATCTCCAACTCCAGACCTTTCACCTTGGAGACCTTGTTTATTCTTTCCACGGCTGGCAACTTCAAGCTTCAAACTCTGGACTAAGATTCATCCCATCGGTCCCCATGTTATAGACTCCATGTCCTAAACCCACAGCCTTTAAGGGTAGCTAACATTGGAGTCCCATGTGGACTGATGCCTCTCATGGGGCCACATCCTTGCTTTTGGTCTCTTTCGCTTCTCAGAGAGGCTGGGAGATCAGCTCTCTTAGCTGCAAGCTCTGAACATCATTCTTTTTCTTTAATTTTTATTTTCTTTAATTTTTTTTTTGGTTTTTGGATCACACCCGGCAGTGCTCAGTGGTTACTCCTGGCTCTATGCTCAGAAATCTGTCCTGGCAGGCTCAGGGGACCTTATGGGATGCCGAGATTTGAACCACCGACCTTCTGCATACAAGGCAAACACTTTACCTCCATGCCATCTCTCTGGCCCCCGAACATCATTCTTAAGACCCTGAAATATCTCCTTCCCTGTCTGCTCTCTGTTCCCAGGACAGCCCCACCCTCCTGGCCTCTCCAGGGAACCTACTTTCTCGTGACGCTTCCTTCTTCATCCCGAGCCTGCCACTGTCCCCTCACATGAGGCCTCTCTGACCTACCTGGTTTCCCCCATGACTCGGATGTGTCCATCAGGAATTATGTGATGGACACATGAGGCTGGCCTGAGTTCCTGGCTGCCACACTCAGCTCTTAAGGACAGAGCAAAGGTTGTTGCTTCTGCCTGTCCCCTGGGTTGAGCCATGCGATTTCGGGTCTCAGGGTAAAGAAGCCATATGGTGCTTTCCCAACTTCTCTCTGACATCAAGGGTGCACAGGCAAAGGAGTGATGGCTTGGTCAGCCTCAGGGGCATTGAGGGCTGAGTCTGGCCCGTGCACCAGCTCTAAGGGGCGCTCCAAGTAATTAGTTGTCATGTGGCCAGATGGGAGAGATCCGTATCCAAGTGGCTCAGTAACATCAAAGAGCTTGGCTCTGCAGAGTGCTTTGGATCCTGGTGTTCCTAAGGCTTCTGCTCATGCTGTGTTCTTGCCCTTTCTGCATCTCTGATATCCATTGGCAGGCCTGGACACTTGCCACCGTGTCGGTTAAGCTCTCAGGGCATTTTCCTTGGCTCTCTCTACCCTTCTGGTGTAGCCTCCTCACCCTAGCTCCCTCAGTCAGGGGTCCCTGAGTACTGTTTGCCCTACTCTGAGAGTTGGCTGGCTGCATGGATGCTGTGATGGAGGGAAGGAGCGGGAGGCAGTGGTCACTGACCGTGTGTGTGTTTGTGCCTGTGTGTGCAGGCAATAGAAAGTCTGTATGTCTGGATGTAGCACCTAGTTTCAGAGAAGGTGAGTGAGAGATGGCGAATGCACAGTGGAGCCAGAGATAAGAGAGCAGGGGTGAGGCAGGGGTGGGTGGGTCCTCTTTCTTCTAGGTGGTATGAGCCAGCTGGGCGGGGAAGGAGAGTAGAAAATCAGTGTGCACAGTTTGGAGAGGACTGGGTAGCACGTGGGGGGCAAATGTCTGCTACAGTGAGTTACAGAGATGGTGCATGGGCCGAGAATGAGGGGAGTTCTGGGATATCCAGCCTTTGTGTAGAGAGCCTCAACATTTCCTCTGCAGGTGTTCCCTCAGAGTCACAGGTCAGCACTATCTGGGTACTGTACTGTCCTCTGACTCACAATGGGTGGGGGTCCAGGGAACTCCCAAGGAAGGCCTAGAGTCCCAGGGGCCTCCTGCTGGGAGTTGCCCTCTCATGATGTGTGGGCCCTAGCTATGCTGACTCACGCTGGACCTCGGGCCCATCTGCAGTAGTGCAGTCACCCAGTGCCCTTTGGTTTCTCCAAGGCTCCACGTGTAGGTATTTCCCAAGGTGAAGCATAGCACTATTCACTGTTAAAGACCTTGTAGTTCCATGGCTGAAAAACCAAGGGCACGTCTGAAGCTCCATAAAGGCCTTTGGGAATCCAAGCTGGCTGCCTGTGCCCGAGGCACAGCTACCATCTCAGACACAAGCTTTGCTGATTCTCCGAGAGGTCTAAGGTTTGCCAGACATTCTCCTCCTGTTTTCTTGGCAGAGATGTGTAGTGTGAGAACAATGATTTCTATTATAGAGAACCAGCAACAGAGGCTTCAAACCAGTCCAAGCAGCCTCGATGTGGTTGCCCTTAGGAGCAGGTGGGGTAAGTGCCTGAGACCTGCACATCGGGAATAGACTGGGAGCTGCACTTCTGAACCTGGCTCTGTGGCACGGCCCATAGACAGGTCCCACTGGACAAGTTCATCTCCTCTCTCAGTTGTTTCAAATTTTTTGCCCTAGACTCTAGGGCATGTTTGAGCATGAGGAGGCCAGGGAAGCTTCATTTATGCAGGAGGAGGCTGTGGGCTTGGAATGTGGAGTCCAATAGAGTCCCTCGTGCGGGTCCTTTCAAGATAGCTGTAAGGTCCCTGAGGAACTAGGCTATGCTCTCTCCTACCCTAGCTGACCTCCTGATTTACAGGCTTGGTACTCTGCCTGCTCTTCCTACCCCCATCTGTTCTTGGTTAGCTGACATTGCCCACTGAACAGTGTGATGGTGTGAAGAAAAGACTTAATTCAGGGAGCACGACCAACTGTCATAGAGCAGACAGCAGATATCTCTTCCCTATGCCATTGCTAATGTGACCATGTGGGTTAAGCCAGCCTTCTTTCCTTCCTTCCTTCCTTCCTTCCTTCCTTCCTTCCTTCCTTCCTTCCTTCCTTCCTTCCTTCCTTCCTTCCTTCCTTCCTTCCTTCCTGCCTGCCTTTCTTCCTTCCCTCCTTCCTTCCTCTTCTGCCTTCTTACCTGTCAACCCTTTCTCTAAACTAACCCCCATTCCCTGTCACTCCCCACTTGTCTTGACAAAGGGACCCCCAGTTGCACTCAAGGGCAGGTTGGAGAAGGGGCCTGGCCCGGGAGCACGATACCACCTTCATGCGCTTGGACTCGCTACGGGATTTGTAGCAGAATTCAATTAAGGCAACCAGCATGGCCAGCCCAAGGCCTCCAATGAGGATGTAGAACACGCCTGCCACATTGCTGAGGCTCAGAGCGCTGGTCTTGTCCTGGGAGATGGAAGGCAGAGGAGGGGAGAGGAAGAGCAAAGTCAGCCAAGAAAGGGCGAGGGCACGTGGGTCACAGTAACTACACACACGCACACTCACCCCCATCACCCTCAGTGTTGAGCACCCTCAGTGCTCAGAGTAACCAGAATGGCCTGGACAGAAGGTCAGATGTTCCCCATGAAACAATGTGTGTGCATGTTTATGTGTGCAAGTGTGTGTATATATGTGTGTGTGAGAGAGACAGAGAGAGAGAGAGAAAAATTCCCAAACATTATTCATGGTACTTGAGTCTTCTCTTTCCTTCTCCCACTGCCTTCATAGGCATAGGTAACTCAGGGTAGCACATCCCAGTCCAGCCTTTTCAGAAAACTGTACCCCTCCTTGCCCAGCTCTGGCTGCTCCATGGAGCTCTGGCCTCTGGCAGGTTTCTGAGAGCTGTTGCTATCAGTAAAGTTGGCCCTAGACATGTGTTTGACTCCAGTTTCCTAAGACTGTTCTCATAGAGTAAAAGATCAGTCGAGTCCCATCTCAGACCCATTGCCCTGAGTCCCAGTTTGGGGGAGAATAAGCCTTGGGGGGTCTGAAACTAGCCAGAAGCTGCTAACATAGAGACATAGCCCCCAGATCCTTCTCCTCACACCTGATTGTTGTCTTTCTGCTGAAGATGCCTGCTGAGAGCCAGGGCTTTCCAGTCAGGCTATCTGAACATGAGGGGAGCAGGGGGACTGACAGGGGGCTTTGCTATGCAGGAAGTAGACAAAACTCTCCTTGTGTGCCAATGGAAAACAATTGACCAGTATCCCTGTCCCCAAGTTCTATCACCTGTAACTTGGGGATGGGGTGCAGGGTAGGGGTTCAGGAAGAGGGAAATGGTCAGGTGACAGGACTTCTTCCTTGGGCAGGCACCCTGGCATGACTGCATGGCAGCTGTGACCCCAGGCATTAGCTGCCAGCCCAGGTTTAGCCAGCTGCTCCCAGAATTTGGAGAATGTGACTTTGTGGCTTTGTGTCACTGGCCATGTGGGTGGGTCATGGTGCCCAAGTCCGATAACTGTGTCACATTGCATGCGTTACTTTCTGGCAGTGTTGCGGAGGCTCCCATGGGCTGACTCTTTCCTCAGTGTTTCTGCTGGCCTCAGCTGCCAGTGTTGGGGTCCAAGAGAGGTTTTGCTGTAAATTAAGGGGGCACCTCTTGCTGGTTTCTCTGTGGTGTAGGGTACAAGATGCCAAGGGCAGGTGGAGGCCGTGTTGGCTGGCAGACAGCGATGTGGGATTCCAGAAAGGCTGGCCCCTGACTGGTTTCTGCCCTGTAGGCTTTGAAGAGCTCTAGACTTGGTGAGGCTAATCCTGGCTTGAATGGCAGGGCCTGTAGCACTCAGGGACCATGGTTGGCTAGGAATTGTCCCGAACACTTTGTGGTGCTTGCTCTTTCCTGCCAGACCTCTAGGGGCTGTGTGTGGCTCCGTGTGTGGTTTGGGGGCCTGTTTTTGTTTGATCTGTTGCTATTCCCCATGGTGTTTCTGCATAGGCATGGCTGGTGGTGTGGAGCCCAGACATGAAGCTGTTGGGTCTCAAGCTGATAGGAGGGAGGTTGAGAGAGGCTCAGAGTAGTATCAGGGACAGTTTGGGGACTGTCCAAGAGACCGTTCCCACTGCTCAGCAGGTGCGTGGAGCTGCAGTGCTGGCTCCGCTCACAGCATTGGCTCATGTCTTCATTGTCACCTCACTCCCCAGGTCCGAATTGGGCAGTCATTCCTTTGTCAGAGCCCCTTGGTAGACATTGGTCACTTCTCTCTCCCAGGGCCCCTTGTGGGTATCATCCTCCTGGTAGAGTTGTGAGGGCCACTGTAGACCTTCTCACAGGAGCCGGGTAGGGTGTCCCAGCAGAAGACCAGCCTGTCTTTGAGGCAGAGCCTGTGGTCGAGTGTGTGGGCCACGCACTCTACTCCCTCTGTGAGGCATGAGGTGGGGCACCTCAGATGTTAGGGGGTGGGGCCTGCCTCCCTGAGAGACACGCAGTACCCCACTCCTTCCACCCTCATAGCTTGTTTGCACCAGGGACATGGGACTGAGCATGTCAACTGGTCAGGAAGCACTTCCAGGGAGCAGTACTGCCTGAATGTGGCCCATCTGAGGAAAGTCTGGAGGACCTTTGTGCATGGTGAATTCACATATCAGGGTCTTTGACTCTTCTGTTCCCTTCTGTGCCTTGTTGTCCCCTCTTCCATTGGATCCCAATTGTCCGGGCTCATTCTTCCATGCTCTGTTTACTGGACATTTCTGCATGTGATGGGGGTAATAGAGGACTTTGGTCTGAGAACCCAAATTCTGCTTCTCTTGGGCTGTGATATGCATGTAGAGTGACTTCCATGCACAATTCATCTGACCCATCCAGTTGGCTCTTTGGGGCTCCCTGTCCATGGGACACCATTATTCTAGCTTGTGATATCCGTGTACCCTCAAGCCAGACAGCTTGTTGGTGGGAGTTAAAAAAGACACTCATGGCTCTGGGAGGGGCAGAAGCATGAGTGAGAAAGGGGGTGGATGGCGGATGGTGACAGAGACAAAAAATCCCAAAATCCAATATCAGAGTTTTCAGCTCACAGAATTGGAGCCACAGTTTAGCAGGTAGGGCACTTGCCTTGTAGGCAACTGACCCGAGTTTGATCTGCAGCATCCCATAGGTCTTTTGAACATCGCCAGGAGTGATGCCAGAGCATAGAGCCAGGAGTAATTCCTGAGTATCACTGGATGTGCTCCCTGCAAAACAAAACAAAACAAAACAAAACAAAAAAAACCACCGAAAACCACAACAACAAAAACAAAGCAAAACAAAAAAACCAACCAAAGAAACAACCCAGAATCTGTGCCTGTTGCTATGCCGACCAGACTCTCTTCTGTCTCCATCCAGTCCTTGTCGCCTCCTTTGCTTTCTTCCCTTTTGTTCTTGGAGGAGCTCTTTCCTCATTTCTTTGTGTTCTTCCCACAGCGGTGGGTGGGAGCCCCAGACGCTTGCTGTCTTCCATGGCCAAGGCCACTTTCAGTTATTGGGGACTGATCCAGAGCCAAGTCTGAGTGTGGGGTCTGGAAGCCACTTGGTAGTACAAGGAATGATTTCAGCAGACACACAGGTCCTGTTCCCTCTACGGAGACCAGGCTGGTCCTCTTGGTGGCCTCTTAAGCTGGTCCAGGCTGAGGCTATTCAAGTGTCCCTGCCTATGGGAGCACATGAGCTCACAAATATCCCTTTTCCTGGGGAGCAATGAACCCTGCAAATGTCCTTTATCCCAGGGAGCGCCAGAGCATGCTGTCCTAGGGATGACTGAGTGCCCCCAATTAATGCACACATGATCCCACTTCCCTGGTGCAACCTCTTGTCCTCCTGGTCACTGTTTCTCACTCTCATACACATCTTTCATTTGGAGTTCAGGAAATGTGTCCCTGAGTCTGGTGACTTCCACGAGTGAAAACTGCCTGGTTCTGGGACTGGGACTCTGTTTGAACCACGGGGATTCTTCCAGATGATCTAAGGGTGCTGGAGAGAGGAGGTCTTGCATCTTTCATATTTCATCGTCAGGGACCTGGAGAATAAACTTCTGTTGCTCTGCTTCCAGCCCCCAGAGCAGCAGAGGAGGGGACTCTTTCCTCATGTTCGAGTCTCCAGTCAGGTGTGCCACCCAGTGAGGGGACTGGGGATCCTTCTTAGTCTGGGGACAGGAGGTGTCCTAGATGGTGGGGGCACCAGAATTTTTGAGCAGAGCTAGGAACTTGGTAGGTGCAGAAGAGCCTCCGAGTTTGCTGGGGGCATTTCCCAAGACA
>PVKC010034377.1:0-13733 GCA_004027635.1 Crocidura indochinensis
CTGCCAGGAGCAATTTCTGAGCATGGAGCCAGGAGTAACCCCTGAGCGCTGCCGGGTGTGACCCAAAAAACCAAAAAAAAAAAAAAAAAAAAAGAAAATTCAGAACTAAATGGGTAATGAACCCAAGATTTTTCTGGAAGTTCTCACCTCTGTTGGACTTTTCAGAAGAAAAGAGGTAGCAAGTAGAAAATATTTAAGAATATCTGCATTGATTTTTAAACACCATTTGCCCTGTGAGAGTGTATGTACCAGACTCGATATAATTCTAGTAAAAGGTTAGAGGTTTAAACTGTTGACTTGATCAATCAAAATATTCATGTTTTGACCTATTCTGAAAAGGGCATGCAAAAAAATGTAGGTTCAATAATGCTGAAAACATCCATTAAGCGTTTTGATTTTCCTAATTGACTCCGATTTTCTTTCTATCATCTAAGCCTAAATGCTCATTAATGATTTTGAATATCATTCCTCTCATCTCTTTCTTCCAACTGGCCTCTCTAAAACCATGATCCAGAATAGTTATTTTCAATAATATTCTTTGAGTCATAAAGTTGCTTCATGGTCTGGAGTGATAGATAGTAGGGTGCTTCTCTACATGTGATTGACTTGGGTTTAATCCCCAGAATCTCATGCTGTACTCAGAAACTGCCAGAAATAACTTATGTGAGCAAAGCCAGGAGTAAGACCTGATCACTGCTGAGTGTGTCCCAAAAACTTGAATATAAACATGTACACAAATAAGCAAAAAAAAAAATTGTTTCGGGAGGGACCAAAAATGTCCTAATAACTGTGCTAACCAAAAACTCAACTAACTGTATAGTTATCAGGCAAATAGTAACCAGAACAATATAACTTAAGCAAACTTAATCAAAAACAAAATGAAACTGATGAAAAACAGATAGAAATGAAATTCAATATTGGACCACACTTTACTGCACAAGATAAAGCAAGTTCCTAACTCTTTGGCCCATTCTCCATCGTTTAAGAATTTAACACAGAACTCTGATATAGTAACTTATTTTAAAGTAATTGAGTTCCTAAAATATGACAAATACTTATTTTATGGTCTGCAATTATACGAACAAACAAACTATATTATCACTTGTAAATAGGAGGATCTGGATATTTAAGGTAGTCTGAGTAGACTTCACAACTCTGCACAATTCTGCCATGCAGAATTTAATGGCTGAATAAACATTGCTAGGCAACAGTGAGAGGCCAGAAGAGTCAAAAGAGTATGAATATACAGTGGCGAATATATTAGCAAGGATAATTAACACTTCAATGTTGTTACCATCTAAGAACTAGAAATGCAAAGAAAGGAGCTGTGGCTAAAAAGCTTTAGAGGTTTGGAAGTAAGCAGGAAAATATTTACCTTCTATCTTTCTCAACTGAGTAGATTAACTCCAACAGTCTCCAAGTTTCTTAATCAAGACAGTTATTATATATTTAAATTTTATTTATCATTATTTACAATAGAATTCATAGCAACAGTTTGTGATTACAATGTTAGTGTACCACCACTA
This sequence comes from Crocidura indochinensis, assembly GCA_004027635.1. Classification (NCBI taxonomy): domain Eukaryota; kingdom Metazoa; phylum Chordata; class Mammalia; order Eulipotyphla; family Soricidae; genus Crocidura; species Crocidura indochinensis. The sequence continues at coordinate 1,527 of PVKC010034377.1, forward strand.
AAGTTCTAGTGCATGTCTAGGCTGCCTCTAGGTTCTATCTAATCTCCCTAGTATCTCCATTCCAACTGGGTAAATTCAGTTGTGATGGCAGAATCTCAAGATTTCTTTATCTACCATTGTCCATTGTCTATTCCTCTGCATTTAATTTATTTATTTGGGATAAAAGGACACCAGAGCAGTGGGCAAGAGGCCAAGGTTTCTCGGCTAACAAGTTCAGTGGTTTAACGCAAGAGTCTGAGATTGCAATGCTTCTCAGGACCCGTGGTTCCAGGCAGAGCTGGGCAACTCTCTTTGACAGTGCTCAGAAGTCTTCATGCTGCACCCGGTGACACATGTCTGGAAGCACGAGGCATGAAACAGTCATGCCCACTATTTGTTGCATCTCCCAGGCCTTTCTTAGCATTACAAACAAAACATTTCTTTTTTTTTTTTTTTGGTTTTTTTGGGCCACACCCAGTGACGCTCAGGGGTTACTCCTGGCTACACGCTCAGAAGTCGCTCCTGGCAGGCACGGGGGACCATATGGGAACCGGGGGATCGAACCGTGGTCAGTCCTAGGCAAGGCAGCAGGCACCTTACCTCCTGCGCCACCTCCCAGCTCCCACAAAACATTTCTTAGACATATTTGATTATGCCTTTCCCATCAACCCATCATCTACATCAAATCTACCTGAAATTCCTAGAAGGGAAATGCCTGTAATAAGTACAAATTTTATCATATCACCTCCTCTACCCAAGTCACTCTATTATTTTAAACTCATCACAAAATGTGATTCATCTTTAGGCCTTCTAAAATTCAATTCATTTAAAAGTCTATGTCAATCTGGTTAATAATAATGATTTTAATATAGCAGAACATTTTTATTTCTGGATAGCTGTATTCTTTTTTTCCTCTAGAATATTTGGAATTATAGAAACCCAGTGAGACATACTAAGTGAGTTTCAGTTAATTCTTCTACTGACGCAAATTAACTCTTATTCCTCTAATATCCAGAACAGAGTCAACCATTTCTGATTATAAATAGCTATATTATACTCTGAAATTTATATTTTATAGCTCGGTTGCTAGCATATTCTCCTCCCAGAAGCAAGTATGCCTATAAAATACAGATTTTTTTTAGTAATTTAAACTAATCTCTAGTGGAAAAATGACCTAATCTAGAAAATATGATAAATTACTATAGTGAATCAAACTGAATTTAGACATAGCTATACTTAGAAAATGCCCATATACATGATGAGCAAAACACGGTTTGGATATGAAATTTACTGAGTTGGTTTGTTGGATAGCACATACTCCATTTTTAATCTTGACCCAATCTACTAATATTACCTAGATAAATGAATAAAGCAGAGAACTTTTAATTCAATGGGCATAAAGAAAATTTCTCTAGCAAAGACTAAATCATCACTGAAAGTCTCAGGGAAAGAAACACATAGCTTCTCTAAAGATTTTAGTAAAGTATAATACTCAATAATTTATATTTTATCCTCATATTTATGGGTCTTTTCTTTATCTTATTTAATTTCAAAGATTTGGCTTGCATGTGTTGCATGGAGGAGCCCCAGATTCAATCCTCAGTAAAGCATAATTCCCCTAAATCAGTGACCCCTAAGTACTAAGTCAGGTATAACTTCTGAGTACTGCCAGATATGGCTACAAAACAAAACAACAGAACAAAAATATTTCCTTGGTTTGATTAATGCTGTCATCTTTTTAAAATATCCATTAATTTCTGCTACATTTCAATTATAAGCCAATGGTGGACTGACAGTTTCCGAGGATATACTGGACAGACTTTATTGGACACTTAGGATTAATATCCATTCTATCTGGCCACTTGCAAAATTGAATTATTTTATTCCTCTTGCCTAAATAACCCAATATACTAGAGTAAAAAAAGCTGTAAACATTAATATACAACATAAACTTATGTCAAAAATAGTAAAATATCAGACTCAAAGAGAAATATGATGTTTACATAAAGATGAGAATTTTTAAATTTGCTTTTTGATGATCAAAGTACTAACAATAGTATTTGCAGTGGAATTTTGAGCTATCAGTTATATTTTATAACACTAAATGCTTTATTTGATTGAATTAATTTAATTTCTCTTGGATGACACTAAAATATGTATTGCATATTGTTTTGCCTTGTACAACAATGAGACTGGCCAAGGGGAAAATGAACAATGAGACTCAGTGAGTTATAGAGAGTATTTGACCATGGATTGCACTGACCAAGATTTAAATCAATCTGCCTTAATGAAAAATATTGTGCACATAATAGGTATTATAGTCTATTACCTATTATACAGTACTTCCCTATAGAATATATTATGTTGAATCAATAAAATAAATATAAAAAATCAAGCAAAATGATTACAAATAATAAAACTATGGGGAATAATTTTGGATTTATTTCACTTAAATGATTTAGGGTTATATCCAGAATAAGTCAAAGAGATTTGTTCCAATAACTATGAATACAAGGGAGAATGTCGTGCAAAGCATTTGAAAATGTAATTCAGATTATTGAAAGTTTAAAGTATGGGAAATTGAAAAAAACATTACTATTGAAGTTATGTAAAAACAATTAAATATTTACACCAGGTATGAGTAATTTGGCAATGGGACATGACAACAATTTAAAGTTAGTTTTATAAGCAAGAGGAAGATAGCTCAAAAGGTAAAACAAATGTCTAGTATATGTAAAGCTTTAAGATTGATCCCCTATGACTATATGACCCTTGCCTTAAAGTATCAACAGTTATATATTTGCTGGTTCCCAAGTATGGAACAATCACATGTGCACCACTGGGACAAACATTGTGGAGAGTAAACTTAGGTATCTTAGTACTTTTAGATGTGGTTCTAGTAAAAAATTAGTTTTAGGAGTGGTAGAGCTGTGATTCATCTGGTTCTTTCTCCAACACACCATATGTTTCCCTGAGCCCACCAGAAATGATCCCTGAGGGGAGAGCCTGGAATAATTCCTAGGCACTTCTAGGTTTATCCCAAAATAAATAAAAATAACTTTATATAGAAAAGCATTAATATAAATAAACACTAAGAAAATAACCATGATATAGAAACATTTCAATGTCCAATAACAGATAAAAGGATAAATATATCATGGTTCTATGCATAATAGAATATTATTGAGTTTTAAGAAAAGACAAATGATGAAGTTTGTTGCAACATGGATGGAATCAGAAGGTGCCGTGTTAAGTAATATATGTCAGAGAGAGAAAAAATTATTGGATAAACTAACTAATCTATGTTATATATAGGCAAGACAAAGGAATAGACAGTACTGAAGGATGACAAAACTTGGTCTTTGATTACAAAAAGCAGAATATCAAACAGTGGCAAGTAGAATGAGGGAATGAAGAAGTGGAATGCAGGTGACATGGGACTATAGGAGTTCAGTATCTTCGGTATTTTGGTGATGGGACTGCAATAAAACTAAAATTTAAAACCAAAATATTTAACTACTGATTTAAATGGAGGTAGAGGGAGGTGACTCAACATCTGGTAGTGCTCGGGAGCAATTCAAAGCTATATGCGCAGGGATGATGATATCATTTTTATGTCATGCTGGGATCAAATTCCAGAACCTCAGCATGCAAAACATACGTTAAGTCCATTGAGTTAACTCCCTGAACCCAAAGTACTATAATGAAACAAAATGAGTTTTGTAATTTGCAACTTACCTAAAACTAGATGTGAGAAAGTATATTTAATATATTTTCACAATAACAATATTTAACACTGAATAACTATTATGTGTAGGTCATACTGCTAAATGATGCTACATTTTGGGTTTTTATTTTGTTTGGGGCCACATTAAGCAATGCTCAGGGCATATATCTTGCTAGCTCTGGGCTCAAGAAACACTTCTTGTGGGGCTCAATGATCATATGGAACATTGAGGTTCTAATTCAGGTCAAAACCTGCAAGGCAAGTACGTTACCTGCTGTATTATCATTCCAGCTCCATGGTGCCACATTTTAGTTTCATGTTAATTCACAGTATAACTTGTTATCCTAGGTTATAAATGACAAGATCAATTTAAATATTAATTGCATAGGTGTGTTAAATATCCATATTTTTAACAGTCTGCCTTTTCAAAAATTATTATGGAAATAAGAAGTGCATCCAGCCATATATCAACTGTAGAAATTCTAGGAAATATTTCTCTTATATAATATCTATTCCTATTCCATATAGCTAGCTAGCTACTTGTCACCAAACACAACAGGGTTGTGACAATACTGTTATTTTTTAATATTCATGTGATGAAACACTCTCTTTTTTAAAAAAAATTCATTTAGGAATCATGATTGACAAAGCTGCAAATAATAGAATTTCAGGCATAGCTGACACCTCCAAAGTTTTCCAAACAGGCATCCCAGTAGGAAATTAGCAAATTATATGTCAAAGTTGCATAAAAGCCATGGAAGGTTGACTAAGAAAACCAATAAATAATGACTTAATGACCCCATTGTGAGATATAATAATTTTCACAAGTTCTCTTTTACTATAGTTTTGTTCAATTAATTTCATTACCTCTTAATGTAAAGAAGCAATATAAAGTAAATTATTTTGTTCCCGCCAAGTGGGCAGGCTTGAGGATGGGTAGGAGACCAGGGACAATTGTAGAGGGGATTTTACAAAGGGGTGGGATTGGTGTTGAAACATGGAACATTATTTTAAACTGATGTTTAAATAAAATAATAAAATGAAAAATATTCAGCCTATAGTGTTCAAACTCCAATCCCACCAGAGTCAATGGTCAGGTTTTCACATCTTATCACACCACCCCCACACCTCCTTTCAAATGTCTTTTCTTTTATTAATGGTGACTTGTGCTTTGTCCTTAAAATCTCTTATATTATTTTCAACATTCTGAATTTTTCTTTACTTACTTGATATATTTATCTCCTAGAATTCCATTTTGATGAACACTTTAATATTTGTCAATATTTTTTTCATAAGTTGATTGGACTTCTGTTCCAAAGCTTTATTCATTCCATCTATCAACATGAAGGCTACTGTCTCAAGGTCTTCCCTGACTGTCTTCAAGGTTTTGGAAGAGTTTGAAACACACTTGTATTTCTGTCCCTCAGTGGTTTGGAAAATGATTTTCTTTTTTTCCCCATTGCACATAGTATTTCATGGCTAGTAAAGACATAGGTTCAATAATAGGTCTCAATGGTGGTCAGATAAGCTGGTCACATCTCAGACAGCTTGATTTGTAAGGATATATCAACAGGAGATGCTGGGTAAATATATGTCTCACATTTTAGTGGTGGGATATATGAGAGTATTCTGGGTCTAAATGAGTCTCTGTTGATTTCCAACATGGCTATGAAACAGATCTGGTTGGGAAATGTGGAAGGGAAATACTCAGGAGGTACTCCTGGATATGAGCTCAGAAATCGCTCCTGGCTTGGGGGGACCATATGGGATGCCGGGGATCAAATCCAAATCTGTTCTAGGTCAGTCACATGCAAAGCAAACACCATACCACTGTGCTATCATTCTGGCCCCAAAGTGCTAAATTTGTGACTATGGTAAGATTACCCCTAAAAATATTACAATAGATGAATGGCATGAATTCTCTGCTCTCTAAATATGGGCAATAGGTTGAGAAATACAGGACTTTGCTAGAGACTATTATGAATGACTTAGGAGAGTTGCTCTCTAGGATATTTCTTAGTGTTAGAGCTTTTGTCTTTCATTTGTGAGTCTCTGAGTTCTATCTCTGTCATTCGACATATCTTAGAGGATATCAAATTGGCTTCTTTAAGACATGATTTCTTTTTTTTTCTTTTTTTGGTTTTTGGGCCACACCCAGTGACGCTCAGGGGTTACTCCTGGCTATGCACTCAGAAGTCGCTCCTGGCAGGCACGGGGGACCATATGGGAACCGGGGGATCGAACCGTGGTCCGTCCTAGGCAAGGCAGCAGGCACCTTACCTCCTGCGCCACCTCCCGGCTCCCAAGACATGATTTCTTTAGATCCTAGGATACATAGGGTGGGTGGGGGAAACTATATAAGTACCAATCTTTTATTTCAAGTGATGTTCAGAATAAACTTAGCCAATGAGATGATACACAAATATGTATAGTATGCTCACAAACTGAACTTGCTCAAAGAAAAAGAGCTAAAATCAAGATTTCGTGACTGGAGCGACAGAACAGTGGTAAAGCATTTGCCTTGCACACAGCCAACACAGGATGCAAAGTGGTTCAAATCTCAGCATCCCATATGGTCCCCAGAACCTGCCAGGAGCAACTTCTGAGTGCAGAGCCAGGAGTAACCCCTGGAGTTGCCAGGTGTGACCCAAATACCAAAAGAAAAAAAAAGAAAAAGAAAGAAAAGAAAACCAAGATTTGACCATTGCTGGAGCCCTGGCACCATAATACCCTCAAGATCTTATTATATTACAAATAACACCCCATTTTGAATGCCTCAACTACCCCTCTAGTCCTCCTCCAACCCTCAAGATCTAATTCTGTTTTAATCAGTGAGTCTAAGATCAGGGCTTTAAAATATGCTTTTCCTATGGTCTCAGTGATGTAACTAGTGTAAGTAAAGGGACATAAATTTGAGAATTGTACTGGTCATCAAACCAGTCATCTAGTTTATTAGATGAAGTCTATCATATCCATCTGTCACAATCTGCCTGACTTGCTTTATTCAAGTTATATAAAGACATCTATAATTATCACTCAAAAACTGTTTTTACTTTGTGCCACACCTGCTGGAATGTTGACTTTACTATAAGTAAAAGTAAATATAAAACTATCAGTATAAAAACTATAAGTAAAACTCAGTGCTAAAGGGTGGTTCCTGGCTATACATGGGGACCATGGAGAACTGATAATCAAACCCAAGTATTTTAAGGATTTTTTTAGAAATACTGAATGTGAGAGGTCAATTGTCAAAGTTCAAAATTTATGTAATTTTTCTGAATTTTATAGCAGTAGAAGTAACTTAAAAGAGAGAAATATGCTACTAGGAAGCTGCACTTAGGAGCTTTGGTTATTCCTCTGAAAATCAAGCATGCCATCAACTAGCTTATGAACGATTAAAGTTTTTGTCACTTGGAAAAGGTCCCTTGTAGCTTTAGGCTTTGTCTACATACTGCCAGGCATCTGGATAAACACAGGCCGAGTTAAATCATTCAGGTAATAATAAGCCTTTGATAATACTGCTATGTTTTGAAGCACTACAATTACAGGCTCATTTGAGTCTCACAGCAATTGGAAACCAATTAAAATAACTCCAGGGGTGAGACTTCTACTGCAAAGTCAAATAAATCTGGGCTCAAATCTCCCTTCCCAGGCATACTTGTTGCATTATTTTAGCAAGCTATTTAACCACTCTTAGCCAGAATAATAATAGTAACTATCTCACCAGAATGTTGTGATGATTAAGTGATTATTCAGGTCAGGTACTGAATACTAAGGCTGGAACAAAATAAATGTTCAGAATTATTAACTGATGTTATTATAAGTATTGAAATTTATTTAAACATTTTACCTAGGTTCTTTAGAGAAATGGAACCACAAGCATTATAGATACAATATTTTTGTTTTGTTTTGTTTTTGGAATGTACTCAGCTGTGGCCAGGGGCTACTCTGAGGATGTTGTTCAGAGGTTTACTTGCTGTAGTACTTGGTGGACTATGTGGTGCCGGGATTGAACCCAGTTCCCCGGTGCTTTATTTTCAGAATACGCTGTAATGTATAAACATGCCAACAAATTACACTGTGTTCTACATGAGTTGAAGAACCAGGAATATTGGTGGAATAAATCAGTCTATGTCCAGAGCCAGAAAATGCAAGTTCCATTTCAAGTACTGGGGCCTAACCCTTTAATCCCTTTCTGATAATTTCATTCACTTAACATATTAAGGGATGCCTGCCTGCATGGATGTGGATGAATCTTTACAGATTTAAATGCTAATCTCTTCCAGATCCACCCTCACACACAAATATAGAATTTTAAGATATGTCAGGTTGCACAAAATTAAGTATCACAAATAGTATCTGTCTCATAATTAAGCATTAATATACTTAGTTTTGGTTTTCAGTTTATAATGTAGAGAAGACCAGTAATCTCAGGAGGCAGGTTATTATGGCGTTTCTCTAAGGTAAGTCACAAAAAGGAATAAATCACCAGAAGGCAAAAAGTTAAGAATACCTTATGACCTAAGGACAAGAAGTAAACAAAAGTGGAATCAACGATACAGAAGTTGAATTCTTAGTACAACAACAAACTGAGATAAGGAAATATATAATCAGCATTCTCCCTCTTCTCTGACCAAACCATTGGCTTTACTATAATGGAAACTCATTTTAACATAGTAAAAATTATTTACATAGATAGACTCCAAACCCATGCTCCTTTCACAATATCATGTTTTTTTTTAAACCTCAATATTACAATCCACCACACATCAAATAGAATTACCTATTTACTCCCAGTTTTCTGATCCCTACTACCTGCCCTTCACATGAGAAAGATTACCACCAGAGTTCACTATAAGCTTGTAAAATAATAACTGGAGATCTGTCACGCTCATGTGATAATGAGATTGTGCACTCATATTAGCCCACAGTAGGTTTTCATGGTCGGTTATGAAATACTTTTGAGTGTTTTGGTTAAGAGGTGAAAAAACAGTTTTCTAATTTGAGGTCCTGGGAATGACACAGGGCATATTAGTATATCAAGTAAAATCTATTAAAGAGAGCATTAGGAAAAATAAAATAAAATAAAAAATAGGCATTGAGAAAACCAATGACTACTTTTGAACTGGAAAATTGATAAAGGTACCTCTATAAAGAAAAATGTTGTGAAAAATCAGGATGTAAAAGGTAAGCCACTTAATTCTTATCTTTAGAGCAGAAAGCAAAATTAGATAGAATTTTTATATATTAAATGGTTAGACACATCTCTAGGGGAGCTGGCACATATGAAAGTAGAAAAATGAGGTAAAATGCAACTTATACTATATCACCCAAATAAATGGGACTCTATTCCAAGGACACAATGACCCAGAGGTTATGACGACACAATTTGTATGGATACTATTAATGACTCCAATAGGGTAATTTAGATCTTCATAACAAATACAAAACATACTAAAAGTATTAATACCTAATTTTCATTTGGATTAATTTAGAGTTAATAAGAAAAGTGATCTAGTGACCATTATCAATAATATGATCTAGACATAAAATACCACATCACACTATGGAACACACTGTTAATAGTTGAAACTAGAATGTGCATGATGAAATGGGTGTATTTAATTCTAAATTCTAAATGGTACTTGCAAAACAGAAATAAACCAACAGTATGTCAATTTCTATCATGGTTTTTCTTCAGCTTCTGCTGCTAGGTAAAAAAAGAGTCATCATTTAAGCTGATTATTTTTGTTTTGCTTCCAAAGGGACTTTTAATTAACTGGTATAGAGGGATGTGTTCTTGAGATAATGTCAAATAGCATAAAATAAATAGTTATTCTATGAATATCTTGAATTTGCTTGGACAATTATAATGAGATAATTGTATAGCCCAAAGAAGTGCATGCAATTTTATTTTGTCCTGCCACACTCCTCTCTTATCCCTCAATATTTTCCAGAGTTTGTGATTATAGAAACTTGTCTAGGTAACCTCTCAATAGGTCTGGTCTGGATTTTACAGTCTCTTCCATTAGATTTTTGTTTGCTTTTTGAACCACACCTGGTGATGCTCAGGGGTTACTCCTGGCTCTGTACTCAGAAATAGCTCCTTGCTTGGGGGATCATGTAGGATGCTGGGGATCGAACCCAGGTCCACCCTGAGTCAACTGAGGCAAACATGCGCTATCACTCCAGCCCCTCTTCCATTAGATTTTTAAAGATGTCTCCAAGTAGTATCCAGCTTCCATTATTGCATATCACTTAAAATATGTATAAGACTTAGTTATCTTCTCAGAAAAATTCAATTACCGCCCTGTCTTAATGTATTTTCAATTTTCAACTACTTTTTATCTTTTAATTGAGTTTATTTTCGAAATCTTTAGATTCTTTTTCACTTATTTTCAAACTGAAGGGGATAAATAGCAAATCTAGCAGGCTATTTCAAATGATTAATTAATAAGGTTTCAAAATAAGAGCAAATTTTTGCTCCTCTTTAAAAATATTAAAAAATAAAACATACCTGTGCCAAAAACAAAACATAAAGCCAAGCTTATTTAGGGATGCAAAATGGCTACTTTATATATATATACATATATATACACACACATATATATACACATATACATATATAAACGTATTTTCAAGTTTTCATTTTCAAGTCCATAATATTAGAATGGCACTCAGAAGAGCCAGAAATTATATTAGAAACTCAACTACAATTGATTTCATCTCTCTCACTCCCTTTTTCCACTCAATTAATTAGCAAGTCCTATCTATTTGGAGCCTAAGTAATTCTTCAATGTGAATACTTTTCTCTATTTCCCTTGCTATCTAGTCCACATTAATATCATTTTCCTCTTGTATTGCTACAGAAGTTTTCCAAAAGGTTTTTTTGCTTTATTTCTCTACTATTGTGGTGAACTGAAAATACCATACTCCTGCTACATGAGTGTTTACACACAAACACACACGTACACAAGTATGTGGACACACAAACAGCTCACGATATAACCTATGAAATCAATACCTAAATTACTATGTGTGATAACATTTAAATGGATTTAGAAGAATCTTGAGATAAATTTATTCATAGATTCCACTTGATACAAGATTATAGAAATGTAAAGGGCGTGAAAGAAGAGAAATTAAGTGGGGAGTATGGTAGAGGCATGGTATATGTATATATAGAAATCACAGAACCAACAAAACCCTACCCAAATTTAAATATGTGCCTATTAGAAATTGGGAACTGGTTTTTAGTAGGAAGCTCAGCCAGGCTTTGGGATGAGGTGAGAAGAAACAATGGGACAAAGGTGGAGGGAAACAGACACTCTGTTGAATAGTAGGGTGTTGGAATGATTTACACACAAAAACTTACTGTTAGCAGTGTTATATATCTCAGAATCTCAAAATCTATGAAGTAAACAGGGCTCAGGGTTACGAATCTGGGTATAATATTGGTGAGAAATTTGTGGTACACTGGTATTGTGATTGGCATTAGAACATTGTATGTCTGAAACTCCATTGTGGTGAATTCTTTTTTTTTTTTTCAATTTTTTTTTATTTTAATCATAGTGGTTTACATGTCATTCACAGTAATATTCCAGTTGCATATAAACATTGAATCAGGGGAATTCCCATCACCAAGTTGTCCTCCCTCCACCTCAGTTCCCATTCTGTCTCCCATATCCTCCACCCTCTCCCCAGGCTCTTCTAGATTGAATGACTCCCTCTGTTTCTGGTTTATTACTTAGTGATCTTATATCTGATTGGGCTTGATGTCTCCATTGCTTCTCCCTCTGATCGGGAGGCAGGATTAGATAGTTTGAGTTTTGTGGTTTTGTTTGGGGAAGAGTACCATAATATAATGGGGTAAAAATTAAGTATGCCTACAATGGGCAGAGTCCTTATAGCAGCTCTCATCCTCAGTTTGAGAGAAGGGGAAAAGAAAAGGTGAAACACCACCACATTTTACAAAGACATATCAAATAAGACATCTAGTGAGCACTGCAGCGATAAAGATATACACCACATAATTGCCATGGTCTTGAGATAAAAAGCATGACAGAGCGCAAAAAATTAAAGAGAAAAGAAGAAAGAAAAAGTACATATATAAGTAAAATGGTGGACTTTACTATTTATATATTTACACCAAAATGAGAAGGTCGACAAAAACTAGGTAAGAGAAAAATAAAATAGTAATAAGATAAATAAATTTAAAAAAGATTATTTTGAGCTTCTTGTCTCACTATCTTTTGTGGTTTTTGGGTCCCACCCGGTAGTGTTTAGGGGGATACTCCTGACTCCATGCTCAGACATCGCTCCTGGCATGCCAGGGGACCAAGTGGAACACTGGTATTCCAACAAATAACCTTCTGCGTGAGAGGCAAATGCCTTACCTCCATGCTATCTCTCTGCCCTTCCCCCCCTTTTTTCCCCTTCTGAATAGGCACATTAAAAATTGGGGTCACACGAAAAGGGAATCTCCTTGACCTAAGAGATAC
>PVKC010034378.1:0-13728 GCA_004027635.1 Crocidura indochinensis
TTAACTCTAGCCCTTCTGGCCTACAACTGTGAGTATAGAATAATCTAGGCTGGCAGCAAGAAAATGTCAGATTGTAAAAGAGTTTCAAGAAAATAGAAGGAGGTGCCAGTAGTGTCTATGCCCCTCATGGCACTATGCTTGTTTAAATTAAAGATTATATGTCATCCTAAGTATAAGGGCACAGTTTTTCTTTTCAAAGGAGGCATTTATTATGTAAGGTTTAGAATAGACTCAAATTGGAAGCAATAAGCTAGAAATCATAAACAACAAATCAGAAGTCTTTGGCAAAATGCCAGATGAGATTGGACTTAAAGTGATCTGAAGAGGAAGAGATCTACTCTTCTGAGCTGGAAGAGTTCATAGAAGAGGAATTGCTGACCAGGGTGGCAGTTGGTGAGCATAGAAGCAACTATGAGCATAGATGGGCCCTACTTTACTAGGGTGCTTGTATTTTATCTTTGTGGTCAAAGTTGACATGAAGGTAGTGAATTCTGTAGACATGGGTACCCAAAAGTATGGCCAAAAAAAGATGCATGCTCATCCAGGGCTATGTCTGCTCACTCATGACCTGTAGGAGCATCACTGTCTTGATTTGCAGCCAGGGTAAATCATCACTCACAGACTCTGCTTTATGGAAGCATAAAACAAAAGATCTCCTAGCTAGTGGTTATAAAGCAGTCTAAGAAATAGACTGATTTTCAGCCTGCCTGCTTGGGACCCCTGCTGGAGATACGTGACTGATTCAGTGTGTTGTTTGTCCATGCATTTTTCTACCTGCAGTACCAATGAAATGTGGAAAGTCAGATTTTGGTTCCTCCACCCTGAGTCTTCCAACTCTAGGAGAAGGGGTGGTTAAGCAATTGGATTGCTCCCTCTCATGAGAATTAATTAGTGTAAAATCTTACAATCATGGGCATATCTCTTGAGTATGAATGTTTTAATGAGAGTGGTGATTGGGTGCTGCTGAGTCAGGAGAGCTTGGCCCAGGCTTGATTGCTGCCTTCTCTGTGCCTTGGGCCTCAGACTTGTCTCATCCCTAGGGTAAGTCTCCATCCATTTCCTTCTCTCATTAATATTCAATGTTTTCAATGTTCACCAAGTTCCACTGGCAGAAGTCCAAGGTCTATCTCTCCAGAATCACCAGAGAAACCAGAAGTCTTCATTTCTCCTTCCAAGTGTTTTATCCTGGCATTCACTGACCAGGAATTCTTGAACTTAGCTATTTGCTTGATGCTAGGTGGCTCAGGATCTTCCATAACTGCTTTTGAATGAAAATATTTGTCCCTCTCATTATTGCCCCTTTTTTCCAGCATCTTAGCCCCTTACCTCACTATATAGTATCTGCCAAATTCTTCAGCTTGTTTCTCTCCACTACCCTCTAGCAAACCTGCTGAGTTCTGGCTTCTATATACCAACCTTCTTTTTTCCTCACCTCTATGGACCTCCTATTGATTGACTTCTGGCTTCCTAGTTCAAACATAATTTTTTTTTTGCCACCCAACATACACTGGGGGCACTAAATACTTTGAACTCTATTCAGAGTAGTCTGCACTTTGTCAGTTGTATTATCATATGGATGAGCATAGGAAGCCATTGGAAGCACCCCGAAGCACTGTAAGAAGTCATCTCCTCATACAATAGGAGAGCAGGTTAAATTGAATTTTACATGAAATTGATCACACTCTATACATAAATTCTTTCAATTACTTACATGTTCAACTCCAAATTTCTCCATCTGGATTCAAGAATATCACTTAGACTAAAATTCAGTCAGAAAGACAATACCAGTGACAGTTCAAATAACACTTGAAAAATTCATAGAATACTATAACTATATAAGGACTCCACTGGAGTCCCTATCAGGATTGTACAAGCACCCTGAAAGTGCAAACTGCTTGTTGGTGAATTCAGCTCCACCTTCATCTTCTTGTTCCTGTCACCCCAGGAAGAAATATATGAACAGAGAATGCAGAAGCTATACATTTGAAGTGTGTATAAGTTTGCTAGGGCTGTCATAACCAAATACCCCAGAAGCCACACATAGTTCTGTTACCACAGATTCCACAGACAGATTGACTTAAATAGCAGGCACTTATTGCATAATATATTAGAGGTTGTAAATTAAGTACATGGTGATATGTCAGGAGAGAGTCCATTCCTTCTGAGAGGAAAGGTCTGCTGTTTCCTCTCTGCCTCTAGTCCGTTTCTTCCTGTGAGTTCTGTCTGTGTGACCACACTGTTTTCTTTATTTGAGGACAACAATCACATTGTATAAATCCAATCCCAAGGACCCCATTTTAATTTGATTATCCATAAACTCTACCCCCCCAAATAAATAAATAATTAAAATATGCTGCATTTTAAAGTTCTGGGTGTTAACATTCCAGTGTAAGATTTGGGAAAGGGCCCAATTTACTCTATAACAGGGTGAATATGCAAAATGATATGTACATCTCTGAAGAAAATTGGAGAGGAAAAGAAACCCAGAGGGATTAACAGAGACGAAGAGAGCTGCTATCTTGTTTACACTTTGCACTTAGAAAAATTACCTCATTAGCTGTCTGTCTGCATCCATGCCCAGCTGCAACCACTGAATCAATCATTTGGGCATTGGTTTGACTTTCTTGGACATCGTAAATGGCACATTTTCTGAATCTGTTTTGATTTCTGTGGCTGTCTCAAATGTCAGAAATGATGGAGGGGATAGAGAAGCTGAATTCGGAACAGAGAGCAAAGAGGGCTCTTTCGTAGGTTAAAGGCTAGCAATGTTGAATGGCCAGAGAGGGTAAGACAGGAAGCCAGGATGGGTTCCTAGTCTTGGAGGGATAGGGATTGTTGCGCAGGTGGCAGGCATATAAAAGAGACAGGGGAGGTAGGAGAAAGGACTAGTTATATAGAAGGCAGACACTGCTCAAGAAGATAGAAATATAAATTCATGAGGTTTTTCTATCAAATTGTAACATAAGAAATCATTTAACATTCTTTCCCAAAATCTTTTCCAGTTGATTTCTGGGAGTCCCTTATAGGGCATCAGAGAATATAAATAATACAGAAGCTCTGTCTTCGCAAAGAGGCTCCTCTGACACTTTGTGAGTCCTACTCCTGGACTTTAAATGTCAACCTCATCCCCTTTAGTCATTATACCCCTGCACTGCTTATGCCTCCTATTTCCTTCTCCCCTTAATCCAAAGCTCCTAGATCTTTGGACTCTTTCTAATGAATCTTGGAGGGAGACTAGGGCTACCTATACTAGTTGCATCTTGAATTTCATCTTGGCTCAGTTGACGACCCTAGTAGGATAAAACTATGCATTATTTACTTTTTTGATGTTGTTTGTTTTGGAGCCATACCATGCTTTTCTCCAGGCTTACTCCTGGCTCTGTGTTAAGGGATCACTCCCAAGGAAGGCTGTATAGGCTTCTGGGGATCAAACCTGCATTGGAAGCATGCCAGGCATGTGACCTACTGTTGTACTACCTTTCAAAACACTCTTTTTTTCTTGGGTTCTCATGGAAATTGCTGCTCTGGTAAAGTAAGTGCTGCATGAATATTTGGTTCTATGAATCAAATAAAATATGGAGGCACATAATAATTATTGCAAAATTCAAGAATCAGACATGAATTCTAGATACATTCATAGCTTGTTCTGAATTAAGTAAACTTTGTGATTAACTGTAGACTGTGTCCCATTTAGTGAATCACAAAATCAGTTTAAGAAGTCATACTAGCATTTGAAGATTAAATACCAAAGAGAATTCTGTATGTAATAAGTAAACATGAGGAAATTTGCATAGATAAACTTATGTGTATGAAAGAATCTAAGTGTATTTATTACTATGACTTAGAATAAAAAATGTTTAAATACCTTTCTGGAGTTATCTAGGCTATGAGCAAAGCTTTGTAGAACTATTTCATAATAGCTAAACCTAAATATTGATATGCAATTGGCCATTGGGTTAAATTAAGACTTTCAAGCATCAATCTCTAGAGATTTTTCAAGGCTATATGACTTTGTGGGTTATGGGAATTTAGCATTTTACAAGCTTCCCCCAGTGGTTCTGATATCTTCTATTACTGGGATGTGATTCAAGATTTTCAGTATTAAAGGAAGAAGTCATAGGTGAGAGCAGAATTACACAAATGAAGATGTTTAGTTCATTTTTACACTATATATATATTTTTGTTTGTTTGTTTGTTTTTGGGCCACACCTGGTGACGCTCAGGGGTTACTCCTGGCTATTCGCTCAGAAGTCGCTCCTGGCTGGCACGGGGGACCATATGGGGAACCGTGGGATCGAACAGCGGTCCGTCCTAGGTTAGCGCAGGCACCTTCCCTCCAGCGCCACCGCCCGGCCCCATTTTTACACAATATTTATGAAATAAAATGGCAAGCGAATGAGTACATGCAATGAAAGTTGTTAGCCTTTCTCCATATGGGAAGACAAATTCATTTATGTTGCAAACCTTGGTAGTGGTATACCATGGTTGGTTGTAAAGTCTGTTTGAAGGATTCAGGCAAATCATAGAGAAAAATGTAATATTTCCCTTGAGTCTTCTAAGTATAATTGCTTTTGTAGATGCTTTAGGACCAGGCCTTTTTTAAATTTGTGTTTATTTATTTTTAATTTTTTGATTTACAAGTCTTTTACAGTTATATTTAAGGTATATAGTGACAGTGAATTGGGGCCATTCCCACCACTGATGTTGACCTCCATCTACCATAGTTCCCAATATGCCTCCAATACCTCTACTCTTAGCTCTCTGAACTGCTAGTAGAACATATCCCTTTTGTGTATAGCTTGTTGTAATTTGGGCCTCTTGATTCTATTGTCATTGATTTTGGGCTGAGTATTTAGGTCTGATCATTTTTTATTTCCACTCAATGCTTATAAGATCACTTTGCCCTGATACCATCCACTTTTTTCTGAAATTTGACTAGGACTCAGGAATGACAGTTTATCTTTGCTCCATGGAAATCTCTGCTCCATGGAAATATAGCTGGGGCAGGAGGGACCTGCTTCCAAGATATCTTGCTCACTTGTAGCTGGCAAGTTAATGGTATTAGGTAGAAATTCATCTTGGGTAGTCATCTAGGATTTTAATGTTATAGCTGGTAGCCTCTCCATATAGCAAAGTTTTGGCTTTCAATGTGAAATCTAAAAATGTGAAAGCAAAACATTCCAAAAAGACTAGAGCTTATAAGCACAAGAGCTTATTCTCCTCATTTTGTATAAATCTGTTGATGTCTCACTGATCAAGTCCATCATCAGTATGGCAGGGAAAGTGATAGAAGCGATACACTTTGAACCATGAAGCCAATATTTGATCCTGAAAATAATCATATGTGTGACTGTAAAATATGAGTATAAATGAATTCATCAAAGCAAAGAATTATAAGTATAGTAATCAAAGAATTGGGAAACATAACAATCAAGATCCTTTTAATATAGATAGAATACAAACTTGCCATCCTTATTTATTTTCCTGATATAGTTCTATGTCTATATTCTTATGTAATTTTTATACCTTTATTCTAAAATTTGTTTATTTTCTGTTAATTTATTCCTCCACCAGTTTCTTTAAAAGTCTGAGTTTCTCTCTCATTTTAACACTTTTTGTCTTTCACTTTCAAACACTTTTTTAAATTCATGCCTGCATAGCTTTAATATAAACTAGGCTTGCTCCATATATACTTTCTATTAACCCTCATAAATACATGAGGACAAACCAGTATGCAAAATTAATCTTACATTTCTTTCCCCTTTCCTGCATTTCTTATAGAATAGACTTATAATTTAAATTTCACAAACTATGGAATTTCTCTCCTATTATTTCCTCAATTCCCACATGTCAGTAATCCTAGAGTAGCACTGGCCACTCTTACAGAGACTTCAGCCCAGAGGCATTAACCCAATCACTGCCTTTCCATTTTTTCTTTTTTAATGTAACTTCCTTTAACCTCTCTTTTTTTTATCTGTGGGATTTCCATCCACAGATATTGATATTGTATTACATAAATTATGAAAACTAGAATGAAAACACTGAATTCAGAATAAGAAGGTAGATTCTGAAAAAAATCAAAGCATTATTTTTATTCTATTCTATAATATTTTTATATTGGTGTAGATCCAAACATATTCAGCACTCCCAGAGTGCTGGGAGAATTGGAGAGATTCTATAGTACTGGCAGTGGAAATTGGGCCTCCTAGATGCAAGGCATGCACTCAACACTCAGTTCTCTCTCCAAGCTGTGTTATTAATTAAACATATACTCTTTGACAAATAATTCAGCTTCCATTTGTGTGTCTCATGTATATGATAGACAATAAAACCTACATCTGAGGGGTATTGTGAGGACTAGATGAACTCCTTTATGTGATGTATTTTGAACTTAGCAGGCAAGCAGACAGTTCCATTGTAGCTCCTTGCCTGTGAAATAGGGTAATGACATTTGCCTAATCATAGCTCCATATTTCTTTAAGGATTAAATTCAAAAATTCATGTGGCAGCTTTTCATAAGCTTCCAAGCATTGTAATAACATATACTTGTACTTTATTGAGCATAACAATCTAATCCAAATCTTAGTTGCACATAAGACCTTATTTGTGACAAGGCTCATAAAAGGGCAAGCCTTTTTGTTGTTGTTGTTCCAACTACAATCATAAGACTGTTGGAAAGCAATTCTTTTTCCAAATTCTCACTTTGCACACACTTTGAAGTCTAGTTCATGGAAAGAAACTTTATTACCCAAATCTGGGGAAAGGTCAACCTTTCCCTTTACTTTGTAGCACTCAAACATGCCAAATAACCTGGAGGACTTATGATTGAGTCCTGTTGAGTCAGAACCAATGACACATTGAGAGTTATGGAGCATGACAATATGTGCTTCACAGTATCTCCATATGATTCCGTTGGAAATTCAGCTAAAAATCATGGAAATGGTAGAAGTAAGTTGGAGTATAGGGTATATGACTCTCATGGTAGCTGTCTTTACGGATTTAAGCAGAAACTTGTCCTTGTGGTACAAGGCTGCTTCCATGTACTCAAATACTTGAGAAGAAGAAAACGAGCAATGTCAATTAGAGCATGCTATGAAGGATAGAAAAAAAGAGACTCCCTTTCCTTTGGTAGATACTGAAAATTTGTTATCCCCCCCAAATTATAGATTGAAATCTTGGTTTTATTTCGCTGTTTTTTTTTTTTTTGTTTGTTTTGGGACACCACCTGGGCAGTACTTGGGTGGATGAGATCATGCAGTATAAAGGGCTAAATTTAGGGATCCTACATGGAAAGCATACTTTCTAACCTTTCATGCCATCTCCTAGGTTTCTAGAGGTTAAAAACTTAGTGTCCATTACGATGATTTTAAAGAGAAAAGGAGAAAATTAGGTTATGAGGACAGGAGCACTCTAAATCCAATGAATGTCAGGTGCCATAGTAGGGCGCAACATTAGGGCATTTATCTTGCACGTGGCTGACTCAGGATGGACCTGGCTTCAATCCCTGGTATCCCATATGGTTCCACAAGCCAGGAGTGATTTCTGAGAGCATAGCCAGGAATAAACTCTGAGCATCACTAGGTGTGGCCCAAAACCAAAAAATAAATAAATAAAAATTCTCACTTTGCACACACTTTGAAGTCTAGTTCATGGAAAGAAACTTTATTATCCAAATCTGGGGAAAGGTCAACCTTTCCTTTTACTTTGTAGCACTCAAACATGCCAAATAACCTGGAGGACTCATGATTGAGTCCTGTTGAGTCAGAACCATGCCCGGGAGATAGCATGGAGGTAAGGTGTTTGCCTTTCATGCGAAAGGTCATCTGTTCGAATCCCGGTGCCCCATATGGTCCCCCGTGCCTGCCAAGAGCAATTTCTGAGCATGGAGCCAGGAGTAACCCCTGAGCACTGTCAGGTGTGACCCAAAAACCAAAAAAAAAAAAAAAAAGTAAATGCAATG
Source organism: Crocidura indochinensis (assembly GCA_004027635.1). Classification (NCBI taxonomy): domain Eukaryota; kingdom Metazoa; phylum Chordata; class Mammalia; order Eulipotyphla; family Soricidae; genus Crocidura; species Crocidura indochinensis. The sequence goes on from PVKC010034378.1 coordinate 7,961, forward strand.
AGTTTTCTTAAATAAAAGAATAAGAACTAATCTCTCTGTGTATATGCTCTCCTATATATGCATATTTAGGAATTTATTATAAGATATTAAATCATATGATTAAGGAATTCAAGTTGAACATTCTGGAAAGTCAATGGTGTTATTAAAGGCCTGAGACCCACCATAAAGTTAGTGTTCATTTGAGTCTTAGAGTCAGCTACCCCTAGCAAGGAAGATCAGTATCAGCTCATTGGATAGTGAATTCTGCATTCATAGCTTCACTTCTAGTTATAGTTGGGTGGATTGCATGATGTTCCCTTATGCAGGGGCTTTTGTTTACTGGGTCCACTGGTGAAAGGCATGTTTTTGTTTCAAGACCACATTGAGAAATTCAGAGCTTACATAGTCCTGGCTCTGTCAGAGATTACTCCTGGTAGATGTAGGGACCATATGTATTACCAGGGTTTGAACCCATGTCAGTTGCATATGAGGCAAGTATCTCAATCTTTGTACTCTCCCTCTGGCCCTAAAAATGCTATTTTTTTAGAAATACTGTGAAAATTACATCCAGAAATAGTTAACAAGATCTATGGGTATCCTCTGACCCCACATATTTACCTCATTAATTGGCCATTATATATCTGTGCTTTGGAAATGTCTGCTGACTGCCAGTTAAGGGGAGGCTTATGGGTTAGTGTTGGTAAGAGTCCTGAAGTTATACAAATTATCCAAGTTATCTAAGCAGGTTGGCACAGGTCAGTCTACCTTGGCCCTGATCTAAAAGGGGGGTGATGTGTCTAGTCTTATTATAATCAATTAGCAGCTTCCCACTGGAGATTTCTCCCCACTGAGATCAAGGCAGCTGTTGGAGCATGTCTGAGAAAAATGGGTACATATGAGGAATGGGTTAGCCCTTTAATAGTCTTCATATGGATCTTCTGGGGTCTCCTAATATGATATCTAAATCTTGGAATGAGGGATGAGCCTCCCAACAGGGTGAAAGATCTCACACAACCAAGAGGGGTTGGGTGAAAGGACATTATCAGCTGTAGAAAGAAAATATTCTAATATGGCTTGGCACCAGGTTTCCAGGAGCGAGTTGGGCGTTTAGCATTGGATTTTGTTCTTTTATTGCCATCATTACATTGTTTCTTGTTCCTGAGACAAAAGTAAAATTGTTTCATATTCATCAGATTGTTGGGGAATATTTTTTCACATATATGTTCCCATACACAGATATATATGCCACTTAGGCGCTTAAAGAAATACTAGCAGTTATATTTTCACCATGTTTTGGGGGATGGTTCAGTAGCCAAAGAACCTAGCTAGCAAGCATGAGGCCACAAACTCAATTCCTGTTATTGTACACATGCACAGTGCACTGTTCATAGTTCTATACAATGCTATAACAGAGTGTGAGATTCTCAGATAATAGCCAGATATACGAATTGCACAATGGAGAAATGTACAAGCCCAGTGGCCAAGCATGAATTCCCCTTAGAGCACATCTTCAAACACTGCAGCAAAATTGTGTGATCCCTGCCTTAGTGATCACCATAGTCAAGCATGGTTGCTATCCCCACTCATTGTAATGGCTACAACAAGAAGGGGAGGCATTTCAACTCCAGGCTTGGAGTAAGTTAGCCTGAGTGCTTACTGACACAGACATTAGATGCTCTAAGTAGGAATGTAAGGCCTTTGTTCATACATTGCAACCCAACTAACAACCCATCTAGTCCCAACTAGATAAACAAAAGAATAACTATTATTATTCCAACCTCTTTTCCATCAAATAAATGGGTAACCGGGTTATGAGAGTCTAATGCTCAAATGATCCAGGGTGATAGCCTTGGGTTCAATTGCAAGGCAAAATATCTTTGGCCTCTAAAGAAGACAGATTTCCAAGAGAAATGGAGTGATTATTTTTGAGAGAGAGAGAGAAGAGAGAGAGAGAAAGAGAGAGAGAGAAAGAGAGAGAGAGAGAGAGAGAGAGAGAGAGAGAGGTGGCTAAATGGCTCCTCCCCAGAGGAATTCCAAAACTTAGTCCTATAAGACTGACAAATACAAGGGAATCCCTGACTCCAAGTAGGTTTCTTAGGTTTGACTTCTTAAAGAAGCCAAGAGAAAAAAGGAAGGAGAGCTTGGCTATCACTTGAGTTGACTTGCTCCTTATTGTGGACACTGAGAATGATGTGCTAAAAATCATCACAGCCTCAAATTCCATTTTTAACAAGCACCGATTGAATACCTTGCACTTGTTCTGCTTGGGAAGAGGTTGAATAACAGTAGTGTTGCCTGCCCTTGAGGGACTTGTATTCTAGTTAGTCATCCACAAGATAAGTGCCTGGAATGTCAGATGGCAAATAGGGTTAGAGTGAAAAAACATCAGATAAGGTAAATTGACAATGTTTTAGGAATGGGGACAATGTTTAGCAAGTTTTTCCCATTTTGGTAAAGAAGGATGGTGTCACAGCTGTCTTGGTCTGTGCACTCAGGGAATGCTTGAGGTCCCTCAGGAAAATGGATGCAGGATTCAGCAAATGATAAATGACAGAGCCACACTAAGTTGTATGGGAGAACATGTGTTCTGATGTATTTAAAATTTACAAGGACTTATAAGTAAGGTTTTTGCAAGTCATAGTGTTATTTTGTGGTATGCAAAAAAACACTTCTTTTTCTTTGCAAAGTCAAACATATCTTGTTAACAGAGCTTTATCAATACACACTGTTTGATCTTCAAAACAATTCACATGTCTATAAGGTGGGTTACAGACCTTTTAAAATGAAACACTTTAATGGAGAGTCCAGAGGCTTCCTGAAATCAAAAGAGGGCAAATGTTAACATCTCAAAGTTTTTCCTTTCTGGTCAGGCTCTCAATTCTGATGTAAATTAAAAAAATTCGCAAAAATGCCAAGTTTTCTTATCAAGATTTCTTTTACTTAAGGGAACATGTTTCTATTTGTAGGACTTTCACTAACTAACTTAACTAACTAAGGGTTTTGTAAACAGGAGGAAGCGTGACTAAAAGTGAAACAGGCTTGATTAGAAAAGAGAGCAAATCTTTACCTTAAAAAAGCTTTCTTAACAAACCAATGTTACTTCTAGGCCAAACCTTGGATGTTATATCCAAGGTAAAAGATTAGCAAGTCACTCAGAATCCCTTTAGATGTGTCCCCAAACCAACCTCTTTTTCATTGGAGAGAGCAGACTGCTTAAAGATACTGGTGTCCTTTTAAAGAGTTACTTCACTTTGAGAATTGCAAACTTATTTTAATTTTTCTCTTAATGCTGATTTTTCCAGGTTTTTAAAGGAATATTTAATCAAGGCCACATCTACCTGTACTAATTCTTTCATCTGGAGGTAAATGTTCAAATATATACATATTTAGCACAGCAGAAGGGAGATTCATATTAGGCTAATTAAATGTTTGTAACTATCACTAGGCTAAGCTTGAGGAATACCACCCTCACTATCAGGCAAGCCATCTCTCTTTAAGATCTGGTTTCAATCATCTGTGCTGAAGGATCCCAGTGGGTCTTCTGATATTACCTTTCCTAAAATCATGGCTGCAACAGGATAATGGTTCTCCTTCCAGGGAAGAATGTAGTAGTGAGAGCACTAAGGATAGCAGTAAATACAAAGGTTGGGCAGATAAATAACTAGGTGCTTAAAGGAAAGAAGGGAGACAGTGTTACTAGATAGTTAGCCAGAGGTTAGAAATCGGACTAGATGTTAACAAGATATGGAGGCATTGGGTTTATGGGCATGAAGGAATTTCTTTTTGTTTGTTTTTGGGGCCATACCCTGCAATACTCAGGGATTACCCCTAGCTCTATGCTCAGAAATCATGTCTGGCAGGATTGTGGACCATCTGTATGAAGCTGGGGATTGAACCTGGGTTGGTTACGTGTAAGGCAAATGCCCTGCCCGCAGTACTACAGCTGTGACTCCAAAGGGAAATTTTTTATAGGACCTTGAGGCCACTGTAATAACTTGGCCATACTTTTAAGGAATGAAACCCTGAAAATGATCCTTGCTCTGCCTTTCTTTTAATTGGCTGCTGAATTGTGAAAAGACATATGGATGGGTGACTGAGGTCTGATAATTGAAGCCAGTGTGTTAGTTTTTGTTCTGCTAAGATCTAGGTTAGGAATATTGGTAGATATCTCCAGCAAGCATATGCTTGCTCATCTCCATATGCCAAGCAGTGGAGATGAGAAGATTGGATCAAACAGTAGTGAGAGGACAATGGAGGTAAAAGCAGCCCTAGTTTCTAAATTATGAAATGTCAGTGTGAAAGGAAGAGAGTAGCTGATATGGCATTAAGAATTTATTTGAAACTACCAGAAAGACGGGGACACCATAACCATGATGACAAAACTTCAAGAGAGTTTATTGGGTTTTGGTTATGGGGCCTGAGAAATTATTAGCATGGTGCAAGTGGAAAAGAATGGTAGATGCTGAAAGTCCTTGGCAAATTCAGCCTGGACCCTGAGTTTTCAATCCACACTGATTCTGATTGAGGAGCAACAAGACCTCTCAGCAGTAGCTCTGAGCACTTATAAAGGTCAAGCTGTCAATGGAATCCTCCACACACTCCTGGGAACAGCCCTGCGTAGAGTGACATGGCAGAGGAGATGGCATGCTGACGGGTGTGCTGCAACTTTACAACACTCTGGGTTTAGATGTGTCAGTTAAGTTCTCCTGGAAGTGCCCTTGGGAATTTCTGGGAACTTGTTGAAGAGCAGATAGGGGTTTGTTAAGCCTTTGCTCATGCAGCAGAACAAGAGCCTTCATCTAATATTTCCTCCACCCAGAATCCAATGTGTGAGTCACAGAAAAGTAAGCATCTAAGAAGGAAGCTGATTTGGAGAGCATTACTCAATCCATCAGGGCTTACCCGTGAACTGCTGGGTCTAGAAGGAAAAAAGATAAGGTGCCTCTTAGTGACATACCTCAGAAGTAACCCTAACCTAAGACAACAATTTGGTTGTGAATGACTTATTTGGGAATTTAGCCAGAGAAGCTCCAGCAGCAAATGGGGAAAGAGTTCAAATGAGCTTAGTTCCAATGGGCGCCTCCAATCGACACAGCAGAACTTATACCATGACTCCCCCACCAGAAGGAAAGGAATTAGTTTCTTATCCAATGTCACCTTAATCTCTTATCCAACATTACATGAGCCTCTTTCCTTAAACCCTGATTTCCTATCACTTCTACTGTGTCCTCCTCCTGAGTCACCTCTTTCTGCAGCAAAGAATGTTTGGAGCTATAACTATTTGCAATAGGATATTGCCAACATTCACTGAAATTAATATGCAAGACAAGCTAACAGGGCATCATTGACAACAGGACATTATTGAAAACAGCTACATAGGAGCATCCTGAGCTCCACCAGTGGATACTCTGATCTCAACCTGTACTCCAAGAACCCAAAATTTGTGCTCTTAATCCCATAAAACAGGGGCTTTTGTGGATGATTCTTCTACCTTTAAGTAGATGGATAAATACCCAGCCTTGATGTTTTGTTAGCCAGGGAAAGGGATCCAGGATATCTCAGATTGGAGATCATGTCTATAGCAATGCCTAACTAGGCTGAGCTACTGGCAAAGTTGGGAAATGACAGCCCTGCCCTTGAAACCCACTGTGACACAGTTCTCGAGGCTCTTTATAAGATCATGGGTAAATTAATAAACAGTGGCCAGGTTTCATTAAGGAGGATCTTGGGGGCCTGGGAGATAGCATGGAGGTAAGGCGTTTGCCTTTCATGCAAAAGGTTATCGGTTC
>PVKC010034379.1:0-13731 GCA_004027635.1 Crocidura indochinensis
TGAGCATGGAGCCAGGAGTAACCCCTGAGCACTGCCGGGTGTGACCCAAAAACCAAAAAGAAAAAAAAAAGAATGAACTTGGTCAACCTCATGCAAGACACATAAATGTCCTCCCTACTGTGCTATTGCTCCAGCCCTGATTACACTCATAAAATATAGTCAACCTGTATAACTTCATGTAACTCAAGGTGCCATCAATGAGTAATAACTTGCCCAAGCTCCCTCAATTGCCACCTCCATTAAGGAAATTATCTTATAATTTCTTTATCAACCCTAAAAAAGTTTCTTCCTGCATTTTTCTAATCTTCTCCCATGCACCCCCACCAACTCCCACCCCCAGACCAGCCATTTAGGATCTATCTACACTGATGGGAGTAAAGGTCTAGTTTTTCTCTCAGCCTATTCCCCATGCTCCTTTGCTTTATTTTTTAATTGGTATTTTTGGGGGGTCTCACCCGGCAGTGCTCAGGGGTTACTCCTGGCTCAATGCTCAGAAATTGCTCCTGGAAGGCACGGGGAACCATATGGGGCACCGGGATTCGAATTGATGACCTTTTGCATGAAAGGCAAACGCCTTACCTCCATGCTATCTCCTGGGCCCCTTTAATTGGTATTTTTAATATCTTTATTTACGCACCATGATTAAAAACATATTTATAGTTGGGCTTCAGTCATAAAAAAGAACATCCCCTCCTTTATCATCCAACCTTCCCTTCACCAATGCCCCTTTGTTTTAGATTGATCCTCATTTGAGTGTTTACCGATACTTCCTCTATATTGTGGTGAATAGTAGAAGCCCCGCTGTAAGCTGCTAACCAGAGTTTATTCATTTCTGTCTTTCGGGCTGGACTCTCCAATCAATAGGATTAATGTCTGTGCACTAGTTTGCCCTTGGACATATCCTTACCTTTCATGGGTGACTGCCCATTATCTGTAAAGCATGTGCTATATACACTTTGCTCTTCCTGAAATTGCTACTGGGACCTCCATAGTGAAAGCACCACTGTCTACTCACAGTGGCAGTGGGAGCGTTGGACACCCCATTACCTGGCAGCGCGTGACATAGTAACTCTTCAATCCTTATCTTACTAGTGGTTATGTGGTGCTGATTATTCTCATGGCCTCAGTGATCAGTGATGTCAAACTGTTCACTGGCTTGGGCTGGATATGAATTTTGTTAGTGAAATGCCTGCACAAATCTTTTGCCCATTATTTTACTATGTAGTTAGTTTTCTTCTTGTTGACTTCTGATGAATCTAACACTAGATCCCCAAATTATAAACATATTACATAGAGACTTTTTATTATTGAAGTAATAACCAGCTTATAACACTATGTAGGTCTCAGGATGTAGCATTAAAAATCTCTTTATTAAAGCATGGTGATTTGCAAAGTTATTCATAGTTGAAAGTTAGGCAAACAATGTTGTAATACCAAACCCACCACTAGTGCCAATCTCCCTTCACTAGTGTGCCTAGAGTCCGTCCTGCCCCAGCCTGTCATGCTGACAAGCACATTTCTTTATTGTTTTTAATGGACTGTGCTTTTGGTGTTGACTAGGAAGTCTTGTCAAAGGCTTGCTCTTAGGTTTGCTTCTTGAAATGCCTGTAATCTATTCCCACACATATGTATTTCTCCTGTAGCTAGATGGGGAGTTTGACTGTCTAGCTTAGTATGCTGAGAAGTTTCCTCTCTGTGAAAATTTATTTGGATCTTTTTTGAAATCTGTTGTTTACCTAAGTCTGTGTCTATTTTTATTTCATTGATCTGCTTCCTTATTTTTATGCCAATGCCACCCTATTATAACTACTAAAACTTTTGTCATAATTCTTTAGGTTAATGTGTCTCCAATGACTTTGCCCTTTTTTAAAATAAAGTTGTTTTGACTCAGCTTAGTTCTTTGTATTTCCATGTGAACTTTGGAATATACATACATATATATATGTATATATATATTAAATGGACTTTTTCTTTGAATTCATTTGAATGTGCAGATTCCTTTGGGGGAAGGCTTGACATTGCTAACAATATTAAATTATTCATCATAAGAATATACCTGGTATTCCTATGCATTTATTAAGTCCTTTATTGATTCAGTTATGTTTGGTAATTTGTAGTCTACAAGTCTTTTCCTATCTTGGCTGCGTTTATCTTTATTTTTTATTTTTGGAGGTTTTACACACGCCAGTTCCAATAGATTGCTCCTAGTCCTTTAAGATAAAATAGAATTCTTTTTGTTGTTGTTTGTTTGTTTTGTTTGGGGGCCACACGCAGTGGCATTCAAGGATTCCTCCTGGCTCTGCATTCAGAAATTAATTGCTCCTGGCAGGCTCAGGGGACCATATGGGATGCTGGGAATCAAACTCAGGTTCATCGTGCAAGGCAAACACCCTACCACTGTGCTATCTCTCTGGTCCCCAAAATGGAATTCTTTACAATAATCATATATTTTACCATCTGTGGGACCCATTTGTTAACATTTTCCAGTAGCTTTTTTTAAAATGGCACTTGAACTATTTTTTTAAAATTAATTGACATAAGGTCACTAGTTTACCCTTGTGTTAACATTTATTTATTTGCCATCACCTAGTGGGGCTTAGGAGTTATTCCTGGCTCTGGGCTCAGAAATGACTCCTGGACATGCTCAGGGGACCATATGGGATGCTGGGGATGGAATCGGAGTCAGCTACGTGTGAGGCAAAAGCCCTACCTGCTGTGCCATTGCTCTGGTCCCACAATACTTATGTTCTTGATGAGACCCTCATCATTACCAATGTCTGTCTGTCTGTCATCACCCAGAGAGCACCCCCTTCATCTCTTCCCCATTTCTTGGTAATCTGAAGCCAGCACTCTGTCATGATCTAGTCCCCTGTGTCCCCTGTCTGTATTATCACCAGTGAATGACAGCATCTGCTAGTTGTCTTTCTCCTTTTGACCTATTTCCCTTTCCCTGGTGCCCTCCTGTTCTGTCCACACTCTAGTGAAGTTCAAGGTTTCATCTTTCTTTACAGCTATGAAATGTTCTATTGCATGTAGACGCCACAGCTTCATCCGTTCACCTGCCATTGAGTATTGACATTGTCTCTATATCCTGGCAGTTGTACTGAGCACAGTGTCATGACCAGAATCGTGCGTTCATCTTGTTGAATGAATGTTTGCTGATGTTCTTGGGATAGAGGCCAAGAACAGGGATCCCAGTCACTCTTTTGCTCTTTTCAGTTTTTCTTTCTCAGTTGATGCAACTGAACTTCCTTTCTTTTTTTTTTAATTAAATAATTTTTATTCTGACCAAAGTGAATTACAAATCTTCCACAGTAATATTTTAGGTGCATAGTGACATTGAATCAGGAGCATTCCCACCACCAGTGTTGTCCTCCCTCCACCCCTGTTCCCAGCATGCATCTCATTTTCCCCTTCTTTGACCCCCTTGGCTGCTAGTATAAGTGTCTGGCTTGTTGTAGATTGGGTTTTGATTCTGTTGTTGTTGGCTTTGGCTTTGATGTTTAAGTATGATCTAGATCTCTCCTGTGAGCAGGTGAAGAATAGAACTTAAGAATGGTGGGCAGGGGCCGGGCGGTGGCGCTGGAGGTAAGGTGCCTGCCTTGCCTGCGCTAGCCTAGGATGGACCACGGTTCGATCCCCCGGATCCCATATGGTTTCCCAAGCCATGAGCGACTTCTGAGCGCATAGCCAGGAGTAACACCTGAGCATCACTGGGTGTGGCCCAAAAACCAAAAAAAAAAAAAAAAGAATGGTGGGCAATGCTCACAGGGGTTCTTACCCCAGCATTAGGGGCAAAAAGAAGAAAATAAACGTATTATTTTGACTCTAGGTATTGGTTAGACAGAATGGGAACTTTTGTTGTCTGGGTTTAGTCCTTTCCTTTGCTGAAGCAAGACCCAGATCTTGCAGGAATGCCCAGAGTGGCTTGTTCTGGGGAAGGCCTTGCTACTCGCCCTGGACGTTGCTTCTTCCCTTATGCAGACCTGGTGATTTGGGTCACATCAGCTGCAATCAATCCTATCCTTCACTTGATCACAGGAGAGATCTAGATTAAAAGTCCAGTTGCATCTACTGAAAAAGAAAAATGCAAAAGAGCAAAAGACCTAGTAGGGTCCCAGTTCTTGGCCTCTATTTACCTTTTGTATGGTTTCTCCAGCCATTCTTTTGCCTTTGTGTTTTTCTTTTACCCTCTTTCCTTTACTCGTTTTTTCTTTTTCCTTTGTCCCCTGTTTTCCTTTCCTTTCCTGTCTTTTCCCCTTCCTTTCACTTCCTTTTCTCCCCCTTCCCTTCCTTTCTCTTCTCTTCCTTTCCTTTCCCGTCCTTTCCTTTTCTTTCATTTCCCTTCCCTCCCCTCTCCTCCACTCCCATCTCTTCCTAACCCTTTCCTACTCTTCCCTTCCTTTCCTTATATCCTTTCCTACCATTCCCTCAACTCTCCTTATTTCTTCTGTCCATCCCTTTCTTTCTTCCACTTCTCTCCTCTCCTCTCAACTTCTCCTTTCTTTCCCCTTCTCTTTCCCTTTCTTTTCTTTTCTTTTCTTTTCTTTCCCTTCCTTTTCCTTTCCTCTCCCCCATCTTTTCCTCTTTTTACTCCTTCCTTTCTTTTATTCTCAGGATCATATAGTTTACAATGATGCTTTTGCTGGACAGACATATTGCACCAGCACCACCACCAAAGTGACACTTTTAACTCTTCCTCCCCCCTCATCCCACCAACCTGCTTCAGCCTGAGACCCTCCACCCTGCAAACACAATTCAGGGATCTGTTGCTTGAATGTTCCCTTTGTTTCTCTATCACCACACATGAGGATTGTGATGCTGTATCTGCTTTCCTCCCTTGGACTTAGTTCACTTACGATGACACAGTCTCGATCACTGTTCCTCAGTTCTTGATAGTCTAATTATTCCAAAGGTGAAAATTGCATTATTAGGGGATGCAGCTCATGTTTGGGGAGAAACTAACAGTAGGCTGGGGTAGTCACAGCAAGGAAGGATGGTCAGAAAGAGTCCTGGTGGGACAAAGATTTGAAAACAATGCTTGGGCTCAACTGGGGATACCGCATGGGAATATTTTTTATCTTTCCTCAGCACCGGAGAGTATGGCTCGATGTCTGAATCATTCAGTTCCTGCATCAGAAGATACCACAAAACAGGGGACAGACATGAGTGTGCACATATGAAGCTCTGGGCTCACTGTCCAGAGTCATACATACATCCATACACACACATAGATAAACTCATACATATTATTTTTTGTTTAAAGCTATGATGTTTAAGAAATGCTAGCAAAAAAAAGTGATGAAACAAGAAACCCATTGGAGAGTTCACATCCTTTCTGGATTGAGGAGAGAGATGCCTTGAAGTCACACATCAAGAGAGGGAGGATGTGGGCTACGGAGAGACTCCACATTGGGGTTATCGTTCAGGGTCAGAGAAAGGAATTACACACCCCAAGTTGGGATGTCAGGTGAAACCTGAATGGAAAGACAAGGGAGTTTGGGAGTTGGATGTTTGTTTGACTTTCTAGCTAATGTCCTTCTTTCTGCATTTTTGTATTTCTGCTTCTCAGTTAGTTTGAGTTTATACATCCTAGGACAGCTTTGGGATGGTTGTTTAATGTAAACTCATTCTGGATAAAAGTTGCATTTTTGCCTCCTCCTTCGATGAAAATGTTGGCTATTAAATCTAGGCATCTGGCAACTCTGTGGCTATGGTGGAAGATTCAGTTTGACTCACCGAACCATAGATGGCTGCTTTTTGTTGGGGTGGTCTTGGGGCTGGTTAAATGAAATTTACTCTCAGCTTTCTTTTCCACAGTGCTCCAAAGGAACATTTTAACAGATGAAGGCTCTGTCAGCTTAGTGAGGGAGCATAAACATGCATCTGCTGAAGATTCACTCAGCAGGAGTCTGTGGAGATAAAGGGGAGAGACAATGAGAAGCTTGGAAGAGGGAGGATTAACCCTCAAAGATCTTTCCTCTCCCAGTGGGGCCTCCTCCTCCTTCCTTTCTTCCCTCTCCATGTCCTTCTATTTTACTTTTCTCTCTAAGGATATTGTTTTCAAACATTTTTACTTTTTTTTCAAAACATTTTTACTTATATATATTACTTATTTTTGTTTACCTATTTTTACAATTTTTTAACCCTTTTTGCTTACATTTTTGCAAACATTTGTCTTGTTTTTATTTTTGCTTTTGGGCCGCACCTGGTAGCCCGCAGGAGGTACTCCTGGCTCTGCACTCAGTCTCTCCTGGCAGGCTCTGGGAAATATATGGGATGCTGGAGATTGAACCCAGATCGACTGCATGCAAAGCAAATGGCCTTCCTACTGTACATCACTCTGTCTCCATTTTTTGGGTTAACGTTTTTACTTTTTTTTTTTTTTTTTTGGTTTTTGGGTCACACCCAGCAGTGCTCAGGAGTTACTCCTGGCTCCATGCTCAGAAATTGCTCCTGGCAGGCACAGGGGACCATATGGGGCACCGGGATTCGAACCGATGACCTTTTGCATGAAAGGCAAACGCCTTACCTCCGTGCTATCTCCCAGGCCCCAGTTTTTACTTATTTTTTTAACAAACATTTTTTAATTTTATTTATTGATTGATTGGTTTTGGGGTCACACCTGGTAGTGCTCAGGGGTTACTCCTGGCTCTGCACTCAGAAATCATCCCTAGCAGGCTGGGGTACCATATGGGATGCCCGAATCGAACCGGGTTCCTCCCAAATCAGCCGCACGCCAGGCAAATGCCCTACCGCTGTGCTGTGCTATCTCGCCAGTCCCTTAACAAACATTTTAATTTTAGTTTTTACAACCATTTTTATTTATTTCTCTCTTCCCATTGCTTTAGACAATGCTCTCCCTTTTTCAGTGGTGTCGTGGGAGGGGTATATACATGTGGACATGCTCAGAATTGACTCTTGGTTCTGTGCTGAGAGATCTCTCCTGGTGGAGCTTGGGGGAGCCCTCTGTGGTTCAGGGAATTGAACCAGACTCAGTTACATAGAAGGCAAGTGCCTTAATCCCTATATTATCTCTGACCTGGACAACATTCTCCTTTAATTGCCAATAACTTGTCACTGTTTTTGCTTTTGTTTATGTGTGCTATGCATGGAAACCAGGTCTCCTACATTGAGCCATGCCCTGTATTTCTATATTCACAGCATCACCCTACAATGGTATAACTGTGATTCCTTTTAATGTGGCATCATTGTGATACCCTGAGTGTGGACCATTGAACTGTGCTTCCCTCTAGCACTCACAGGCGGGCCATGAAAGCAACAGAAGACAGTGCTATCCGGAGAAAAGGCACTTTTCCAGTGGGGGAGGAAGTTGTGTCACACCGCTCAGTGCTCAGGGCTTATTCCTGATTCCCTACTCAGGGGTCACTCCTGAACATTGCTCAGTGGGTTATATGTGGTGAGGAGATTAAACCGGGTTAGCCCTGGGCAAAGCCAAGTGCCCATAACTGCTGCCTTGTCTCTCTGCAGCCCTAAAATACACCCTTTTTATAGTCTCTTGGATAAATATATTCATGTTTGCTCCCTGCTTCTAGTTCCCAGAGGCAAACAGTCTAATGATATTAGTTGTATCCATCCATTGCTCCTCTTTTCTTTCTGGGCTCTCATCAGTTGGTGCTTCTTTGGCAGCCAGAGAGGCCAACCTGGCACCTTGCTCTGCATCTGGTTTTTTCTGCACATTATACAGGGGCTGGTTCATTTCTCCAGCCTAGAATGATCCATGGAGTCTTACTTAGCTCGAGAACTGGACACTCACTAAGCAGGAAGATTGGGGGGGCAGCTGGGCTGACTTGGGGCATCGAGTGACTTGCACGACTCTCCCGTTAGCCTCATTGTCACCAAAGGCTGTAGACACAGTTATGGCAGCTGCCGAGAGAGGAAGGTGACAGTACTCGGGTGTGGTTCTTGTAATTAAAGGCATTTGAATTAGTCCACATATGTATCTTAATTGGTTTCCACTGATTTTGTTTCCCCATTGCCTTTTCATCTGGCTTTTTCTCCTCCCCTTGGGGTGGGGCTTTGTTTTTGATCTCAGTAAATGCTAATCAGGAGACCATAACTGAGAGCTGCCATCTAGGTTTGTGGTTCCATGTAGTGAGGCGACTGGCTTGTGGGTGAACAGCTTGCAGTGTGAATTTCTTGCCTACTAAAACCTTCATATCTGTGTAGATTATTGCGGGAATTGTTACCAGACCAGTTTCTCCTTTCCTACCCACATAGGGGGCCTGGGATTCCCTTTTTCCTCTGAGAATGGGAATGCTCGCTATCCCATTCAACAGTTCGCAAGTAACTTGACAACTCCTGGAGTCTGGCTCCTGAGAAATGGGACCAACAGATCCTTCTGTCTCCTTCTGTAACCCAGGGCAACAGGCACCCCTTTCTGAAGAAACTCAGCCTGAGCTTGTAGGACAGGGAGAATTTGGGGCCACCTGCACACACCCTGTTTCTTGGTTTACCTGTCTTCCTTCTCTGCAGGATTCAAAAAGACATGTCCAGGTGTGGGCCCAGGAGATAGCATGGAGGTAAGGCGTTTGCCTTTCATGCAAAAGGTCATCAGTTCGAATCCCGGTGCCCCATATGGTCCCCGTGCCTGCCAGGAGCAATTTCTGAGCATGGAGCCAGGAGTAACCCCTGAGCACTGCCGGGTGTGACCCAAACCCCCACCCCCCAAAAAAAAAAAAAAGAAGACATGTCCAGGTGTGCATTTCACCCCTCCAGGTCCCCTTCCCAGAAATTGTCGAGGGAGGGAGACAGTCCTTCTCAGCAGGGTGTGGGACATAGCCAGGTTGCTTAGGAGAGACCAAGATTTTGTTCTTCCCTAGTGGACCATTAATTTTCAACGATGTCCTTTTTCCAGTTGAAATCTAGTCTCCATTGAGTTGTCATGTGTCCACTTTGAGGGGAGCAATTTTTTGGCCACGACCATCCTCCCCGTCTCTACCCATGAAAAGTCCTGGGGTGTCAGTGCAGGAGGAGCCTAAAGGAAGGAAAAGCCTCAGCACCAAGCTGCTGGGATCTGAGTCAGCTTTGGGGTCAGAATCACCAACTCCTGCTCCATCCCTCTATCCCTTAGCACGGCAGCATCCTGGATCTGAGGAGGATGGCTGTGGGTGTAAAGGTAGGAGGGAACCTCAAATCTCTTTGACCCATTCAACCCTATGGGAACTTTGGTGACAGGTATGACTTAAATGGTGGCGGTTCTCACTTGTCCCAACCTAAAATGACCGTGTGAGGTTTAGATGCAAAATAGACTTTGCCTGTAAAATAGAGTGGCCAGTGACCAGACAACAAGTAGACATGGGGTTGGAGGTATTGTTCAAATCAAGAACTCATACTAACAATGGTGTGAGGAGTCTTTATGAGCCCAGAGGTCTCCAGTTGCACTACCTGCTTGAACAACACTGATGTACTATGCAAAGATCTTGGGGTAGAGTGAAGAACAAACAAAAGCCCAGAACTGAAGCTCCCCAAAAGTTTCTGTGCAAAGGGACATTAAGAGTAAAACTCCAGGAAGCCGGGAGGTGGCGCAGGAGGTAAGGTGCCTGCTGCCTTGCCTGCGCTAGCCTAAGGACGGACCACGGTCCGATCCCCCGGTTCCCATATGGTCACCCGTGCCCGCCAGGAGCGACTTCTGAGCGCATAGCCAGGAGTAACCCCTGAGCGTCACTGGGTGTGGCCCAAAAACAAAACAAAAAAAAAAAGAGTAAAACTCCAGGCCAGAAAGCAATAATAGAGCTCACATAACACCACTGTGGGTCTTCGCTCTGTTTGGCAGTACAGAATTCACTTACTACTTTCTTAACAGAAACCTGTGGAGAAGCAAGACAGAAGAAGCCCAGTTGGGCTGGGCAAGTGACATGAGATGAGGGCATAGGTTTAGCACATGTGAACGCTGAGTTTGATCTGTGGCATCACAGGCTATGCCCTGGTTCTCAGTGTCCCCAAATATTATCAAGTGCCTATAGCCCCTGCATAAAAAAGGAAGCAGTCTACTGAGAACTTTAATGAGTGCCCTGAAAGACAAATTGCCTTTCTCTGTGTGAAAATGGGCTGCAGGTTTGCAGGATCCAGGAATAACACAACAGACGTTTCATTTACTTCAACAATTTCTAAGCTGCAATTACCAATTCCATTGCTTCTATTACTGTTTTTGCACAGTTATGTACTGGATTCACTTGAGCTGAGAAGAAAATAATTTTTTCCTGCCATCATTCTTTTCTCCTAATTCTTTCTTTTTTCTTAAACCCCTTTATCTGTCTCCCTCCCCCACTCTCTCCTCGGGGGACCTTAGTTCTGTTGTCAATGTCTATAGGTTTATGTTTTGTTTCATTTCATCTATCAATTTTACATCCTTCTACTGTACACCTGGGTAAAATTGTTCAATATCTTTCTGGTTTTCCTTTTGACATGTTGCTTAGAAAAACTTCCTCTATTTTTGTCGTGAATGGCAGTATTTGTTTTATAGCTAAATAGTATTTTATTGTCTAAGTATACAAGTAAATTTATGTGACCCTGATATCTGCCAGTGGGCTCCCCGGTCAGCTCCATATTGTAGCTATTATATACGAGGCTGTAATAAACCCTGGAAAGGAAGGACCATTCATATTAATATTTCAGAGTTTGAGAATAGTGTGGTTATCCTTTCTCTAACATCTTGAAGAAGGTCCATTTTGTTTTCCAAAATGACTGCACCAGTCTATCTTGCCCTTATAGTGTTAAGAGTCTTTCTCCACATTCTTTCCAACACTAGCTCTTACTATTGCTTTTGTGTTTGTATTTATTTATTTATTTATTTATTTTTGGAGTGTCATGGTTCCTATATCCAGCAGTGCTCAGGACTTACCTCTGGAATTACTCCTGGTTGGGTTGACGGAACCTATGCAGCACTGGGGATGGAGTTCTTTGCATGCAATTAAAGTATCTTTCCTACTGGATCATGTCTCCAGTCATTATTTCGTGCAATGTACACATTTGATTCCACATTCTTCTTGCTTTCACGGTATCTTAAGGGAAGTCTGATGTCTTTTTTTCTCCTCGTTTCTCTGTAGATGAGAACTTATTGATATGAATTTTTTCAAGATCTTTTTGTCTGTAGTTTTCTAGAATTTGCGATTTTTGAAATATTTTTTGTGTGCTTGAGGAACATCTAAGTATTATGTATCGGTGGTTTAGTGTCTGCCATTGATTTTGGAAAATTCTCAGCCTTTATTACTTTAAATATTTCATATGTTTCCTCCTTTCTTCTCCTGGAGTCCTCATAGTGTGTGTTATATCCCTTGTAACTTTCTCCCAGTCCTTGCTTATTCTGTTTCTTTGTTATGTTTCTTTCCTGCTTCTCCTTCTAGACTCGAGTTTTCAATTTTATGTACATTCAATTTTTCCTTAGTCAATATAGGATTAAAACATTGAAACAGTGAAATGTCAGAAACATTTATTGATTTTTCTTCCTCAGTCAAAGAACTCTGGTTTCTAACCCCTTCTTTTGATTCTTAGCATTTCCCTCTGCATACTACCCATCTTGTATTGGACATTGTTCACTTTTTTGGGGGCGGGGTTTCGGGCCACACCTGTTTGATGCTCAGGGATTATTCCTGGCTAAGCACTTAGAAATCACCCCTGGCTTGGGGGGACCATATGGGATGCCGGGGGATCAAACCGCGGTCCTTCCTTGGCTAGTGCTTGCAAGGCAGACGTCTACCTTACCTCTAGCGCCACATCACCGGCCCCACATTGTTCACTTTTTGTCATTAAAACTTTGAATCTATCAACTGTCATTATTTAAAATGTTCTGAGAATTCCACTATTGCTGCCAGTTGGACTGCTTTACCTCATCCCACTGAGTTGTGTTTTTTTCTTTGTCTATGAGAATATCTTGTACTGTGTTTGTTGTTATTATTGACAAAACATATTGGTTAAAGGGAACCACCACAGAACAAACCAAGGAGCCTTGGCTTATCTAGTTTAGGAGTTATTCACTTCACCTCTGTATCTGTCATCAGGAAAGTCTGGTCTCCAGTGTCCTAGTGTGTCTCACTCTTGTCTTTGTGTTTCTTGAGAGATTTCTTCTTCTTCTTTTGATTTTTTTCTTGGGTCACACCCAGGTTTACTTCTGGCTCTGTGCTCAGAAATTGCACCTGACAGGCTCGAGGAACCATATGGGTTGCTGGGGATCAAACCTGGGTCCGTCCTGTGTCAGCTGTGTGCAAGGTCAACACCCTACCGCTGTGCTATCACTTCAGCCCTCTGTGTCCTTCAGTTCTTCCCTCTAAATGCCTGTAAATGTCTCATTCTTTTTTATTTTTTTTGTGGTTTTTGGGTCACACCCAGCAGTGCTCAGGGGTTACTCCTGGCTCCATGCTCAGAAATTGCTCCTGGCAGGCACGGGGGACCATATGGGGCACCGGGATTCGAACCGATGACCTTTTGCATGAAAGGCAAATGCGCTACCTCCATGCTATCTCCCGGGCCCCAAATGTCTCATTCTTACACAAGATCATTATGTTGTAGGTGTAGGGGAGATGTGTTCTTTAGTCCTGTATTTTGGGATCTGCCTTTTAGTTTTTTGCACCCTTGTACTAGACCTTTTTCTTGTACCTCTGCACATCTTTCTCCCCTCTCAATGAGATGGGAAGGGTAGGTCAATGTCTAGAGGTAGCTATTTTCCTTCCATCATACTGGACATACTCTGGTAGAGTCATTTACCTGGAGGACACGCTTAGTTAAGGACAGGAGAACACACTCAGGATATCTCAGTGTGATTTCTTTTCCTGTCCCCGTGCAGCCAGTGTTCACTTTGCAACCAGGTAGAACTGCCTATGGTAGCAACTTTCATCACAGCGTGTGACACCCCTCCCCACCCCACCTCCAGTCTACCATCTCGAGGTGCTTTTGCTACTCAAGGCAGTTTTTTATTCATCTCCAGCAATTAGTCAGTTGTTCAGTGGCTGGACACAAGGGGGGATTTCTGCATCCTGGGAACCCCAATTCTCTGTCTCTGTCTGTTCCTCCAGTCCTCAAGGCTATCTTTGTCCTGTTGACCTCGATCTGACTCTGATGGGTTCAGAAGTGTTGCTGATTTTCTGTTTGTTCAGCAGTTTATTCTCTTTGCTATAAGAATTGGAGTGAGGACTTGAGAAATCTTTTCAGTGCAAACTGGAAGTTCCCTGAAGGTCTTCTCATCCAGGAGGACAAACCAGAGACTTCTTAGAGCAAGGAAAGGGGCCCAGGGATTTCCACTCCTGAAGCAGCCAAGGCTCCAGGACTCATCAGTCTGTGCTTGAAATACCTCTTCCTGGACAGGATACTCAAGTTCTTCTCTAGAGTCCAGTGAAAGCTTAATCAGACCACAAAATGATGTTTTCAAATGGAGAAATTGAGACTGGAGCTGTAAAAACAGTGGATAGGTCATTTACCTTGCATGTGGCCATCCTAGGTTCAATTCTCAGCACTACCCAAGGTCTGTCTCCCAGTCACTTCTGGAAGTGACCCAAGTGCAGAGTCAGGCGTAAGTCCTGATCACTGTCAGGTGTGGTCCTTTTACCTCAAAATAAGAAAATAGAGAAAAAAATAGAGAAATTATGGGGCCAAAGAGATTCATGGTGCAGGAGTTCATGTCTCATGTATGTGAAGACTTCAGTTTAATCCCCAGCAACACATGGTCTCTCTGAACACCATTAGAGTGATCCAGTGGCCCTAACCCTCTCTTTGCCC
>PVKC010034380.1:0-13729 GCA_004027635.1 Crocidura indochinensis
AAATTCCTATGCACACTGCATACATCTTATTTTGATGTGAAGAAACAAAACGCGAACAAATACAATATGTGGCCCATGGGCCGTAGTTTAAGGACCACTGAAATTCATTGAAACCCTTATCAGACACATTTATTTATAATATTTACAATGATAACAAACTATTTGTTATCAAAGTTGAACCTATCCTAAACATTTTACGTACATTAAATAATTTAATATACCAACTATGTAAGAGAATCATTATTATCATCATCTGTATTCTACAAAAAACAACATCTGAGAAAATATAATTTGTCCATCCATGTATAGGAAAATTTCATGATTTCATCTTTCCTGATGGCTGCATAATATTCCATTGTGTATATGTACCAGTTTCTTTAGCCATTCATCTGTTGAAGAGAATCTTGGTGGCTTCCAGATTCTGATTATTGTAAATAGCTCTGCAATGAATATAGGTGTGCAAAAGGCATTTTTATATTTTGGTTTTTTTGTTCCTAAGGTATATCCCTATCAGTGGTATCACTGAATCATATGGGGGCTCGATTTCCAGTTTTTTGAGGATGCTCGATATTGTTTTCCATAAAGGCTGGACTAGACGGCATTCCCACCAGTAGTGAACGAGAGTTCCTTTCTCCCCTCATTCATGCCAGCACAGATTGTTCTTGTTCTTTGTGGTGTGTGCCAGTCTCTGGTGTGAGATGAAACCTCATTGTTGTTTTGATTTGCATCTCCCTGATGATTAGTGATGTGGAGCATTTTTTCAGGTGCCTTTTGGCCATTTGTATTTCTTCTAACTTGCTCAGATTTGTATAGTTAAAATTAGTTATTGATTGGTGAACAGAGACTTTCCGGTTAAAGTTTTCTCACCAGTTGTATTTAAATATATAGACTTACATTCACACATTCAGGACAATTCAGACATATCTGAAAAACCTACTGAGGCTTTGTTTTGTTTACCATTTCACCAGTGAAATCTAACTTCATAGAAAAGTCTGTCTTAACCACTCTGATTCTGCCATACTTTTCCCTACTATTTCATCTTTGCTGTAGTGAATAGAAAGATGTAAATAAAATCTAGGTCCCAATGAAAAGCATTCTACTCACGCTCTGCAGAGAAATGTTGCTCTGAAAAGTATTATGAAAATGGATAGAAAGGGAAGGCATATAAAACTTAAGTCAAAGAGTTCAAAAGTGCCTTGGAGAACCATAGACTCCTCCAATGAATCTTAACCTATTGACTCTAAAAACAGGTCCTCAAAGAAGTTTATTATTTGAAAATTCTATTATAGTGTCTTTCTAGAAATACTGTGAAATTCTAATAATAAGATTATCTATGAGCGTTGAGGTATACATAAACATACACAGGCACTCATTTCACATCTGTCTTTTTCTCTCTCCACTCTACTTCTTTCCTTCTCCTCACTACATACTCTGGGGCCAAGAGTATCTAGGCAATCCTCATTTACACCATTGCATTCCCTCATGCAGTTATTACTAAATACCACATATAAGTGATATCATTATGTATTTATCCTTCTTTTTCTGGCTTACTTCTAGTTCCATCCATGTTGCTGCAAATTGCATATGGCATCATTGCTTACAGTTATGTAGTATTCCAGTGTATGTATGTACCACATCTTTATGATCCACTCATCTGTTATTGAATATCTAGGTTGATTCCAATTCTTAGCTATTGTACTGTGTGTCTCAATGAATATTAACCCTTTTTAGAGTGGTATATATATAGAGAGATAACGTAAGGTCTTAAAAAAAAGAGACAAGTTTGAAATATAGAGTTCAGACAGTATAATTTTGGCACAGCAGTGCTTTCTGGGAGTTCTGATAACAATTAAAGAGGAGAACTAAGGGAAATGGGAATAGTTTTGAGTAAGAAACCTTTGGACTAAAAGTTAAGATAACCTATAGTTTATTCATGGTTGTGCAACAAACTTGGACACTTGAGAAATCATTAACCTCTCTGTGTTGAGGTTTTGCTATCTGCCAGTGGGTGAGCCCAGTTAAGCATTTAACATTGTGCCATTCTGTGATATGGGCAAAGGAAAGTCACAGATCATTGAATAAAATGCCTCCCTCACAATTTTATCAGAATATAAACATTGCATATTGAACACCTAAAATACACTTTCCCTAAAAACATGTAGAGAAGCTTCTATTCTTTTTTTTTTTTTTTTTTTTTTTGGTTTTTGGGTCACACCCGGCAGTGCTCAGGGGTTACTCCTGGCTCCATGCTCAGAAATTGCTCCTGGCAGGCACGGGGGACCATATGAGGCACTGGGATTCGAACC
The DNA here is from genome assembly GCA_004027635.1 of Crocidura indochinensis. Classification (NCBI taxonomy): domain Eukaryota; kingdom Metazoa; phylum Chordata; class Mammalia; order Eulipotyphla; family Soricidae; genus Crocidura; species Crocidura indochinensis. Next base: position 2,307 of record PVKC010034380.1, read on the forward strand.
GATGACCTTTTGCATGAAAGGCAAACGCCTTACCTCCATGCTATCTCCCGGGGCCCCAGAAGCTTCTATTCTAACTCTTTCCTTATATGTTATTGTTGCTGTTATTATTAATATTGTCATGATTCTATAATCACAGTGTGGTGCTAAGTCACAGCTTAAAAATAACTAATTTTATTTATTTATTTATTTTTTGTTTTTTTGGGCCACACCCGGTGACGCTCAGGGGTTACTCCTGGCTATTCGCTCAGAAGTCGCTCCTGGCAGGCACGGGGGACCATATGGGAAACCGGGGGATTCGAACCGCGGTCTGTCCTAGGTTAGCACAGGCACCTTACCTCCAGCGCCACCGCCTGGCCCCTTATTTTTTTATTTACTGTAAATATTTTTTATTGTGACCAATGTGAATTACAAGTATTTCACAGTAATATTAGCAGTACATAGTGGCATTGAATCAGGGGTATCCCACTACCAGTGTTGTCCTCCTTCTACCCCAGTTCCCAGCATCCCTTTTCTTTGCCCCCACCCCTAGACTGCTAGGTAACTGATCCCCTCTGTATATAGCTCCTTGAAGTTTGGCTATCAATTCTGTTGTTGTTGACTTTGAGTTTGGTATTTAAATTTGATCTTTTTTTTTTTTTTCTACTCATTGTTCATACAACTGTTTGGTTTTGGAACCATCCATTTTTCTTTCCCCTCAATTTATGAGGCAGATCAAGATGATTCAATTTATGTGGTTCTGTTTGAAAGAAAAAAATTAAAAAAACAGGGGGCCGGGCAGTGGCGCTGGAGGTAAGGTGCCTGCCTTGCCTGCGCTAGCCTAGGATGGACCACGGTTCGATCCCCTGGTTTCCCATATGGTCCCCCAAGCCAGGAGCGACTTCTGAGCGCATAGCCAGGAGTAACCCCTGAGCGTCATCGGGTGTCACCCAAAAACCAATAAATAAATAAATAAATAAAATAAAATAAAATAAAAAAATAAAAATAAAAATAATTTAAAAAACAACAAACAAAAAGCTAGGGGGAGTCCATCTAGAGGTTATAATTATCAATTTAAAAAGAAGAAAGGGAAAAAAGAAGAAAAACATAGTCAAAGAAAACCAAAACAAAAAACAAAATAAAAAATATAAAAAAAACCTCCAATGAAAACAAAACAGACAAAACAAAAACAAGAAACAAAAATCACACAAAAGACCAAAACTAGCAATTACTAAAAAGCACCACAACAACAAATACAATAGCCAAACAATGACCACGAGAACAAAAGAAGAAAAATAAAGAAACAAAATGAAAATAAAAAAAGGAAGGAGGGCTATTTTGTTTTATTTTGTTTTGCATAGGCACAGTAAATTGGGGAAATTGGAAAGGGAATAACCTTGGCCTAAAAGATACAGGGTTAGTCCACCCTTGAAACATACTTTCATGGGAATAACTACAGGCTCCATACACTCTCCTTTTCACACCCCAAGGATTTTTTATGGTGCCATGAAATTTTCTACTCAGTTGTGGACGATAGATTCAGGCCTCTTCAAGATCTTGAGATCATGGTATTTGCACAAGTATTAGGGTGAAGCCTAATTTAGCATCTTTTTTACGCTTCTAGTAGTTCTGTTCCATCACTGTTGTTGTAATTGACCTTCTGTAACTTGTGGTGTTGATTTTTTGCACAGATCTTAGGACGAAGCCTAGGGTAGTGTTTTATTAATATTCTGGAAGATCTGCTTTGTCACAGTTGTTAGACCTCTTGAATTAGAGATCTTGGTTATTGTACAAATCCTAGGCCGAAGCCTAGGCTAGGATCTTTCTTCTTGGTCCCTGGATAAGTTTTATCTAGTCATGATTATAAAAAAAAAAAAGAGCAATTTTTATATAAACCAGAATTTAACATTTGTAAACAATCACTACCTATCCATTAATGTAATCCACATATTTACTAATCACAATATTAACATTTACATTCCTGGAATAAAAGTAAATAAGAATGATAAATAAAGATAATGCTATTTTTAGTTTGGGTTGGTTAAGTTTGCTTTATTTCTTTTTTTACTTCTATATTAAATTTTTTACATTAATGTTTATTTTGTTTGTTTGCTCATTTTTGGTCCATACCCAATAGTGCTCAGGGATTCATGAGCTCAGGACTCACTCCTGGGGGGCTCAGAAGACCATGTGGCATGGCAGGAATTGAACCTGAGTCAGCTATATGCAAGGCGAGTCCCCTACTCATTGTGCTACTGTTCCAGCCCCCAGTGTTTATAGGTGTATAGTGTTTTCTATATCACGACCTCTACCCAAGTGCAAAGACCCCTCCACTCTTGTCCCTAGGTCCCTTCTCATCTGCCTCGTCAATCACCATCCCTTATTATTATTGTCTATTCCTTTGCATATTTTTCTTTATGGTCTGCATGAGTGAGAACATACAATATCTGTCTTTTTACTTGAAATGTCACTCTTCAGTTCTATTCATGCTATAGCTAAAGTAGATTTTATCTTTTCTTGTAATTAATCCACATTTGGGTTGTTTTTATAACTTGACTATTATAATGAAATGAACATAGGTGTTCATATATATTTTGAAAATGATATTTTTAAGTTTGGGGTTAAATACCATGCAATATAATTGCTGGTTCATATGGGTACTCCTTTTAATTTTAATTTGTGGGGGGCTAGTGCTCAGGATTGACTCCTGAATCTGCATTTATGAGTCACTTCTGGCAGGTTTAGAGGGCAATTTAGGGTGTTAGTGATTGAATCTGGGTTGATACCAGGCATAGCAAACAGCCTACCAGCTGTACTATCACCCTGACTTCATTATTTTTAATTTTTAGAAATGTCTTTCCTCACTTACAAGGGACTACAGCTGTGCGCATATGTGATGTCAGGCCCTAACTCATAGCCACAATCTTGTCCTTGATACTTGCTAAACCACTAAAACATTTTCTGGGCCTTTTGTTGCTGAGAGTTTCTTGAATAGCAGAGCTATCAGAATTGCCTCAGCAGCACTAGAACTTGAACTCAGACTTGTGTTGAAAACCCACTAAGCCACTAAGTCATCTACGAAGTACACTAACCTTTTAACAAAGCAGAAAATGAAAGCATACATTAAATACCTTATTAAAATAATGAAATAATCAAGGAATCAAGTAGATAAAGAGCATCTAAGTGAATGAAGTAGGTATAACCAGATTATTAGAATTAACCTCTTAAAAAAAACTATTAGAAGTGACATTCGATCAGAGCACTAAAGAATAAGAACCCAATCTTGGGGAGTTTACAGAAAGCACAACCCTAAGAGAGAACAGATAGTAATGAAAAGTTGGCTTGGTTGGAATCACTGAGACTCAGAGTAGTGTCAAAAGCTTGGTGATGAAAGCAGTTCTTCTGGGTGTAGGCAATGGTTAGTTGGGCTGTCTATATAGAATTCAGACTTCTAAGCTTGACTTTATTTATAGTTATTTTTTTATTCCTTCCCTTTCTTCTATTATTCTGACGACTGGGAGTTGCCCATACTAGCTTGTGAGTATTACCTGTAATTGTACGTTTTAATTGTGATTGTGGTGGTGGTGGGAACACTTCCTGCTGTGATGTCTACCTGACACTCAGCTTTATTGGTGGACCAGACTGTTGACTTTGCAGCCTCTCTTTCAACAAGAGAGCATCTACATAGAACTATCGCTAGGCCTCAGTCTGTAGATACTTTTAAAACTGACTAAAAGTTAATTTGTTTTCCATTTTTACAATGTTCTATGCCACAGCCCTTCCGGCCTGAGGTGTGATAGCTGAATACCTGCAGACACTGCTGGGGTGCAGGCTTAGCCTTTCCCCGAAAAGGCAATGAAGTCCTGGCAGACACTGTTGTGTCCTAGATTAGCACTTAGCAGGATAGCAACAATGAGCTTACTCAAAATAAAATTAATATCTAATGAGATTTATACTGAGTAGTATGGATGAAAAAACTGTGTGCTTATACCCATCCAGGTAGACAACTATTGCTAAAACAAACTTTACATACCCTAAGCTGCCCTTCCAAAGATTGGAAAAATTTGTAATAATATTATTTGGCCTGAAAGAATTTATAATATTATTTGTCTCGTAATATGTACATTACAAGAACATTTAGTTTTTCAAGAAGTAAACTGTTTCCATGAGAAGCTTTTTGTCCTTCCCTCCTCTAATTAAAAAACACTAAATTACATCTTGTTTCCCCATGCTGAAAGTATTCACATAATAATCAGCCACTAATCAATGGAGTTAAATACCACAAGAATATTTTGGTCTTTTGGGTCCTCTTATAGCAAAGCTTAGTTAAGCTTTAACAGATAGTTCTGTTGATTAATAGTAAATCTTAATGGGGTTCTAGTGAAGATATGATTAACAGGAAACAGTGATTTCAAAAGTTTCTGTTTAGGATAGTTAAGCTAATAACTATAGAACAAAGAATTTATAGAGAATTCTGAAATGTTCAGAACATACAGGTGGCATTTTGTACCAGTGTTGATTTTAACTCTGTGACTATAATCTATATAATGTTAGCATATCATAAGTGCCTGTTGTTGCTAATTTTCTGCTTCCAACTGCCCTTGAGTGTGCCTGGTTTCTGAGTACCCACTCTGCCAAACTCTAAGCAATCATCCTCTTTCTAAGTAACTCTGAAGCCCCTCTCAGTGCTACCAGACTCAGCTAGCTTGTGGTAGTTTTAATCATTTAAATAATGTCAGCTCCAACTGTCAGTTTGATATAGTCTTTTCTATTGTGGAGTCTTAGTTCATCAGAGCTGTTTGTCAGCCCTGGCGCCCAGGAGACAGTAAGAGTGACAAGACCTGACCTTAGAGAGGTTGATATGGGTCCATCATGCAGCTTTTGTCAGCCAAGATGAGAAACAGATATTTATTCCAAACAGAAGAGAATGCCATGCTTTTAAGAATTTTATGACTTGATAAATATTTCAAAAATCTCTAAGAAGTGGCAAGTAAAATTTCTTCCTATTCCTGTGGATTCTGGGGGGCTAAAGGAGTATTGGGATCACCTCCTCAGTGCTTAGAACTTCCTCTTAGTTTTTTGACCAGAAATCACTGCTGGTAGTGGTCAGGGGCGCACACGAGGTGCCAGAGATTAAACCAGTATCTGCCATATATAGTTCTATATAGTTCTCTCTAGCTGTTTTATTTTTCTGATTTTTATTGGACTGACTGAGCAAACAGATCAACATCAGACTGTTTATTAAGAGAAAAGAATAAACTTACTTACTAATGTCAGGGAGTTGACCTAGATTAGACCCAGCTGACAATCTGGCAACTTGAGGATGTAATTCTCCTAGCTAAAGAAAGAGTAAGGGGCTTGGGTCCATAACTCAGGAATGAAAGGCCAAATTGCTCTGTCATAAGATGTTTTCCTGGTGCATCTATCTGATAGAAATGATATCTCTTGTAAAATCCCTTATTCTGAGTAAGCCCCTCAATTTTCATTCTTCTTCGTAGTTAAGAGAGAGATAACAGCTCCTTCTGCACTTTACAACATTTTGATTGACCACAACTCAAAGTAAGTCACACATGCCTAAGTCACACATCATGGAATTCCTAGTCCCGACTATAATGACTAGATCTATCTATCTATCTATCCTCCAGTGACTACATTGACTGTGGGAGAGGCATTTAACCAAAAAATGTCATTGTTGTGGGTTGGGGTGAAGGAAGTCAAGAATTTAAAGTTGATGCCCAGGATTCTGCCTTTCACAAGCTTGTAGGTGTCAGTGTAAAGGGAATGGAAAAAGTGGAATGGAAGGTTAGAAGATTAATCAAACTTAGATTTTTATAAGAGAAGTTTGGGAGACATTTGGAAGAAGGGAATGGACATCGGGAGATACATATAGGAATGCATTGAGTGAGGCAGGGCTAACACTTTGGGAGTTGTTTGCATAGAGAAGGTATTTGAAATTATGGGAAGTGACTAGTGAAATTGGAAAAAATGCAAAAGATAGGAAGGAAGGAAGGAAGGAAGGAAGGAAGGAAGGAAGGAAGGAAGGAAGGAAGGAAGGAAGGTAGGAAGGAAGGAAGGACCAAGGTTAATACAAGAAGGCCAGGTCTTGGGGGACTGGAAAGATAGTACAGTAGGTAGGGAGTTTACCTTGCATATGGCCAACACAGGTTGTCCTCATTATTCCATATTGTCCTCTGAGCCCACCAAGAGTGATTCATGAGTGAAGATAATATAATAAGTTATAAAGGTATTTTAAGAATGTGTAAAAAATAATATGTATTTTCATCAATGATCTTACCTGGCTCATAAAACCACAAATCGATTTCTCTGCTTCCAGTCACTGTGTGGGAATTTCTTGATTACAAAGTGACTTCTAATTAACAGCAGCTTAACATTTCTGCCTATAAAGTTTAATCTATTTTAAATATACTTTGTAGTAATTGTCAAAAAAATTTATTTGGCATAAAAATGATACCCAGAATCAATGTCTATATCCTTTTCTACTACCTTGATAACACTAAAATAAAAAGTATGGAAGGTGAAAAACATTTGCCCTCTATGAATGTATACTCAGACCACATTAGTCTTTAGGAGTATGAATAGAATCCTACAAGAGCAATGTTCCTTTCCAAGATGATTGATAGTGATGAGGACTCAAAACAGGCTTTTGGTGCTGTTTTAAATGATTTTGTGATTTCAACAGTTGACCTTTAACATGCATCCAAAATTCCAGTAAAATCCAAAATAAGGGGAGGGAGTTCTACTGCCTAGCAGCCCCATATTTTCCATTGTTGTATCTATGAGTAAAAGTTATTCACTGATTAGAATGCTTAAGCACAATAAACTGAGACTGATCATAGAAAATCAGTAAAGGATGATCACAGGAAAAGATAAAGTAGATGTTAGGATAACATTAATAGAAAACATTTTCTTAGGAGAGATAGATAAAACTGAGATCAGGAAGATGGCTTTAGAGCCACATTCTAATGGAAGCTGACTGGCTGGTATGAAGCAAAACTCAGAAAGTCACCATATGGCTGACTTACGCTGACATATGCTCCAGAGTGAGTTCATATGACATTGTGATGACTTGGAAACAGCAAAAACTTGCTTTCGGGGCAGGGTTCCTGCATTGCCACCTAATGGTGAGATGAAACTAGAAGACTCCGTGACACCATGACTTTGACTTAGGCTCTGTGCACAAACCAGAATCTTTAGCTATAGAAACCTGACAGCTACAACTGTGATTGAAAAGAACTTTTACTGGAACCATAAAGAAAGACTTTGGGTTTAGACTACTTAGTATGTCCAGACCCTTTAGTTGGTCATATGGCAAGATGCTTTATGGGTAGGGTCTCCCTGTTCATAGGCCAAAGACTATCCCCTTCTATTTTTCCCAACTTTTGTTGCACCTAAGGAAAAAAAAAGATAAAACCTGCCACATACACACTTTTTTCCTTTTGTTTTCTTCTTTTATTTCTTATCTTTTAAATAGGTCTCCTACCTTTTTCATAACAACTGGGACATGGATTAATTTGTTTTAGCACATATTTCTACATTTTTTCTATAAGAAGAAAGGCTAGGGGCCAGGGGCCAAGTGATCTCAGGTACATTGGTGGAGAAAAGATATGGACAGAACTAAATGTTCAAGCCAAAAACAAAGGCAATAGAATCAAGAGACCTAAACTTTAATTGAACTTAAATGGGATTGTTATACTGGCAGGCCAGGGGACAAAGGTGGTGATATAGGATGTACTCTAGGAACACTGGTGGTGGGAATGGCCCCACTCACTCTATATCGGAAATTCAAATATGAGGACTCTGTAGGTCACAGTGATTTCAATAAAATAAAATTAAAATAAAAGAAAGTCATCATATGTGTGAATGAAAAACCAGGTAGAGTTGTTTTTATAGATACCAATAGCAGTAGTCTTGAGCTTGAGATATGGTCAGAGGTTCAATATTTGATATAATAGTATGCTGCTGTGTGTCTCAGGCCCAGACCTAATGTTGCCAGATTGTGCTTGTGATTGTGTATTGTATGTTTTGCATAAGCATTGCTTGACCTTCACCCCCCTATCTCTCTGGCTCCCATTCAACACCCAAATATTTTTTCTCAGTATGTATATGACCCAAACATATGTTATTAGTATATAATTTAAAGCATAAATCAGCTAATGTGCAGGAGGCAAGAAAATTTAAATGAAAATTTATAGTACTAATCATAGATGACTTCTACATGTGCATAAAATATCACTGATATTTTATTAATTTCTTGTCTATAAAATGTTCATGCCTATAAAATGTTTATGGTGGTTTCATAGATTCACTCATATCTTGGTTTCCTCACAGTTTTATTAGCTTTGCTGAATGCTGGGAGACAGTACTCTGTATATGAGAGACATTACTACATAGTACTGTGAAGTGCTAATGTGTCCTTGTGAGTGTCTACTTGACTTTATTCATCTCTGTATCCCTAAAGCCTCATACGGATACTGTTGAATAGTGGGAGTTCAGGGTTTCCTAATATGAATTGAGAAAAATAATCACAAATTACACAACCTTCTGAGACATTGTGCAATGAGTCAAAGAACCTTTATGACATATTGGTTATAGAAGGGGAGGACTATAGACTATCGATATAAAATACTGGTTCTTGAATCAAATAAACAATATAGATTTGAATTCACTTCTTGCTCTTTGATATGAATTCAGAGTCTCAGTTTCTTCTGTTCTAGATGGGAGATATTCTCCTCACTCTAAGATTGCTGTAAGTATTAAATAAAATGTTTAGGGGCTGGAGCTGTGACAGTGGCAGGGCTTGTGCCTTGCATGCCACTGACCAAGGATGGACTGCAGATCAATCCCCTGGCATCCCATATGGTCCCCCAAGCCAAGAGCGATTTCTGAGTGCATAGCCAGGAGTTTAACCAGGTATGATGAGCATCATACCTGAGCATCACCAGGTACGGCCCCAAACCAAAATAAATAAATATTAAATAAATAATAGAAATAAATAATATAAATAAATAATATGTTGGTAAAATGCTAGCTATGCATAGGAGAAACTTTCACTGTCAAAGTTATTGGAACTTATTTTTTTTAACAGTTATCATTTATCAGCAAAATAGACTTAGATAGCTGTTTAGTACAAAAGTATCTTTTAATTAATCGAATCTTTTTTAGGCATGGGCTACTGATTATTCAAATCCTGGGCCATCTGCTAGCCCATATCCCTTGTGTAGGTTGAGACCAGACAAGCCTTGTCATACCATGCATATCACTTCCTTATGGTGGTCTGTTGGTTGTAGCTGGCTAGAGCCAATGTGTACAGCTTAGTTGTGAGAATTTACTTTGGCGTATTCAGATGAGTAACTGTTCTGAGGCAGTTTGAGATTAGCCAGATAGGGCTATTTTGTGCTACTGAAACTTACATCTACAAGGAAGATTTTCTTTTTTTTTTCCTAATAATTTCTTCAAGCATAATGGTTATAAAAATGTTCGTAGTTGGGTTTCAGTTATCAGATATAGACCACCCTTCACTTGTGTAACTTTCCCACCACCAATGTCCGCCAATTCCTCCTACCTTATCCCTGCCTGTCTTAAGGATAGGCATTGTCAACTATCATTGTCATGGTAGTTGTTAGTGCAAATATTGCTCTAACTGCACTCACCACTCTTACAAGGAGGATTTTTCTTTTTTCCTTCTGAAGAGTCAGATGCTGCCTTTCTTTTGGAGAATTGCGCCTTGACCATTTTGAGTCCCGTAGTGCTTCTGTTTTTGTTGGTACTGGCATAGTAGGTGGATATCTGGACTTTTGATTTCTAAATTTTAGTTGCTGGGATTCACCTTCCTTCCACACCTTTCTTCACTGTCAGAAAATGTGGCTTGTGACTTCTGGACTTACAACTCTCAAGCACACAAAAGGTTTCAGGCTTTTCCTAAAGTAAAGACATCACCAGATTCTCATGAAGATCTTGGAAAGAGGATAGAAAATACAGATACAGGACTAGAAGAGCCTTGATCAACCAGTTTCTTGTTCATATTACCTTCTACAATCTTTAATCAGGAATCACAGTAATGGGGTATTTGCACTTTTTTTTGTGAGTACAGGGAGAGTTTCTTTATAAACTAAATAATGTATCAGTCCACACAGCACATCCCCCAAGTTTCCTTTCCTGACCACAAGCCTAAACTTACTGTCCTCTTACCTAGACACGCTTACATTGTTACTAGGCTGTAATATGTTAGGGGTTGTGGTTGTAATGATAAGAGACAAGGATGAATGTTGTCCTTGTTCTACAGAGTGGGGATACCCACAAATTTTGCATATTATTTTAAAGACTCATTCCTCTTTCTGGCATAATTACTGTTCTGCATATTATTGGTCTTCTCTTACCATCCTATTTCTAGAATCTAAACAAGGTCAGAGCTGTTTGCTACCCTTTTGCCTTTCAAATTGGATTATGTAGGTCAGGAAAATGGCCCCAAGGACTGGAACATGAGCTTGACATCTGGGTGTTCTGGCTTACTCCTGGCACTCATGCTCCCCTCTTCCTAGCACTTCCAGCTGTAGTTTTCACTGACCCCATATAACCTACAAATGCCTTATTTGTAATGTATTTCAGGCCCCGGCCCATGGTTGATGTCCAAGATACCTCCTTGATTCGTTTGTTTTATTTGGGTGTCAAAACTGCTTATGCTCAGGGTTTACTTCCTGCTTCTTCACTCATAGATCACTCCTGGCTAGGCTATGGGACCATATGGAGTGCTGAGGATTGAACTCAGGTCAGTTGCATTCAAGGCAAATGCTTTACCCACTCTTATGTTTCTCTGGCTCAAGAAATCCCCATGATGTCTAATGCAAAAAAAAAAAAAAAAAAAAAAAAACTAACAGCATCTCAGTGGATTAAGAATAGCCTCTGTTTCTGAACTTTCCTGGAGCTGAGCACTGAGAACAGAGACAGAAATGAATTATTATACAATGATACATCCATGTCCTAACTAGGGTAGTGAAAAATCACCTGTCATACATTGATACAACTATGACTTTACTTGGGGAATGAGGTTAGGGGAGGGATTGTGGTTTAGAAAAAGACATCATGTGAGAACCAGGTCAATATATCAGTTTCTTGATTTTTCAACCTTGAATAAACATTAGGGCACATTAAAAATGAAGACCTAAGTCCAGTGGCTTGTCAGTTGGATGGAATCTATGAAATAATATGGGAACAGCAATGCTATTTGAAGTTTCCTCAGTTCTCAGTATAGTGAAGGTGGAAACCAACTGCAGAGTCAAAGAAACAAGTCCCCCATAGAAAGCAAAGCTATAATGAAGATGTGCGATTCTTACACTCATATTAAGGCCAGTCAAAACCATGGTGACTGGTAAATTAATAACCACCTCTGTACACTTTTGTCAGTCGATGTGGACTGGCCTTATAAATAA
>PVKC010034381.1:0-13731 GCA_004027635.1 Crocidura indochinensis
GCCACGAGGCATTGTTCCTTGTTTGCATAGGTACATAAAATGGGAAAATACTATACATACACATAAGTTCTTATCTAATAAAGGTTGGAAGATACAAATCAGGGTGCAATGGGACCTTACACCCTGAACATCGATATAATGAGTTGGCACAGGCTTCAGAAGAATGGGCATCCTCCATTCACGCCTGAACCAGGCAAGCTATCTACGAAACATCCAAGGTTTTTTTATAGCAACATGTGGAAGAAATTCTCTACCAGGGCAGACCCTACCAAGGCTCTGACATCAACCTGCTCAAAAGAGACTTCCGTTAACACTAAGAAGACTTGACAACAATAGCGACCTGCTCTACAGGACAGGGTTCTCTCTATACCTCTTAAGTGTGAATTGAAATGAGAGGACGCTCTGCACCATCCTGACTGCAATATAGGATATGCAGGTTCCAGGATCTTTAATACAAGAACATGATACCAAAACAGAGACTATGTGAAAAATAAAAGTGTATTGGCACTACAGACAATGACTTGGATTGGGCAAACCAGTTTGCCTGGAGCCTAGAGTTGGTCATATGCCAGGAAGCTTCAGGGGTAGGGTCTCCTTGTATTTAGATCAAAGTTTTCTTTCCATGTCCCTCATATTTTGGTGGGTCTATGCAAACAATAATTGCCATTCTTACATCGTTTTGCTATGCTCCTTTGATTCTAATCCTTAAGAAAAACAACCAACTGAAACTTTTGAGGTTAACTTAAACTAATGTGCATGTGCATGGAAATGTAAAAAAGTACTTTGCCTTCAATGTTAAAGGAGTTACATAAGTCTTATGTCTAGATTATATTGTGTGCTGCTAAGAAATAGTATGTACTACAGTCGGGGGAGTTGAGGGACAAAGTAATTGTACATGGGTTCTGTTTTCTTTTCTTAATGTTCTATGGCTGAAAGTTCAAAGCTAAGATATCATCAATGGGACTACTGAAAATTCTGTTTATGGGTGATAGTCCTTCCACTGTAACTTTACCTTGTCTTCTTTTTTGCATCTTTGTTCTCATAATTAAAAATAAAAATAAAAAATAGAAAAAATACATACTCAGCAATAAATTTTGTGCTGTAAAAGATAAAAAAGAAAGGTGAACAAGTTGGTTCAAGTTATGTGGTTCTGTTTGAGAAAAAAAAACAATAAAAATGGGGGTAAAAATCAAACGAGCAAAAATGGGTGGAGTCCTTCTAGAGGCTATAAATATTAATTTGAGAGAATAAAGGTAAAAAGGAAGAAAAACACATCAACAATACAAAAAGAAAAAACAAGCCAAAAATTCACAAACACACCGCAGCAATAAGGACCAAAAACCACACACTAACCACAATCCAAAAAAAAAAAAATAACAAAGTGAAAAAAATTAAAACAACAGCAAAATAATAACCCACCAATTATTTTGGAATGCTTTTTTTTTCTGCATAGGCACAGTAAATATTGGGGAAAATAGAAAGGGAATTCCCTTGGTCTAATAGATACAGGGTTTCTCCAACCTTGAAGTACACTGTATTGAGAGCAACTACCGACTCCTTTCATTTGCTCTCCCTTAGGTCCTTTTGTGGTGTATGGAAAGCTTCTGTTCCATCATGGATGATAAATATGAGAGCTCTGTGTCTAGATTTTTTGGTATCTGCATAGGAGACTATGATGAAGTCTTTATGGTTCTAGAAGTTCTTTTCATCACTGTTGTTTTATTCATTCTTCTATAGTTAGTGGTCTTGGTTATTGCACTGATCCTAGGATGAGGCAGGATAGTCTTTCACTATGTTTCCAGAAGACTTCGTTCAGTTGCAGTTGTCTCAGACCTCTGGAGTTAGAGACCTTGGTTGTTGTACAGATCCTAATCCAAGGCCTAGAGTAGGGCTTTATTTATTAGTCCCAGGATAAGCTCTGCCCAGTCATTGTTATCACCATCAGTCTTCTTTTATTTTCTTTTTTTATTAATTTTTTATTTAAACACCTTGGTTACAAACATGGTTGTATTTCAGTCATATAAGAGGACACCCCCAATCACTGGTGCAACATTCCCAACACTAATGTCCCAAATATCCCACCTTCCCACCCCGCATCCACCTGTACTCTAGACAGACTTTCTATTTCCCTAATACATTCTCATTGTTAGGATAGTTTGCAATGCAGTTATTTCTCTAACTAAACTCATCACTCTTTGAGGTGAGGTTCATGAAATGGGTTGTAACTTCAAGCCTTTCTCTCTTTTGTTTCTGAAAATTATTTCAAGAATGTCTTTCATTTTTCTTAAAACCCTTAGATGATGATCCACACTGAGGACTTCAAGAGAAACCTTTCCTATTTCTGCCTGTCTGCCTGTGTCTATGAATCCTGAAGATCTCCCAGCATCCCCAAAAAAACTGCATTCTGAAACTGCCTGTAAGTAACTTCTGGCTGTGGGGGTTGCAGTCCAATAAGCTGAGCACTCTGGCCTGAAGAGGCCCCGCCCTGCTGTGCCTTTGTCCACACTGAGGACTTCAAGGGAAACCTCCCCTGCTTTGCCTGTCTGTCAACTAGTGGCAGCAGAAGAGTCACGGCCGCGCACTCTTTCTAACCAATAAACCCCACCACAACAAGCAGGAAAAACCACACTACAAGCATGACTATGGTGAATCCTCGCAGGCAAACCCCATGCACAGAAAATGAAGATAAAAGCTCGGATGATCTAATAAATTCCAACCACCTGATTAACCTCTTGGACAAGGAACTTAAAATAGCAATATGGAAGATGTTTCAAGAAGTCAAAGAACGCATACATCAATCTGAACAGAACACAAAGACAGAAATCAGAAAACTCCAAACTGAAATAACAGATCTGAAAAATACGGTAGCTCAACTGAAAACCTCAATGGATGGCCTCACCAGCAAGGCATCATCAGCTGAGGAGAAAATCGAGTACTGGAAGATGCGGTGCAGAAAAACTCAACACAAAAAAGAAAGTGGAAAAGAATCTTAAGACAAACGAACAGGCAATGGAAAAAATACTCAAGGAATGTGAAGAGATGAAAATAGAAATCTTTGATAAACTCAACAGAAACAACATAAGAATCATAAGAAACAACATAAGAGTCCCAGAGACCCAGGTAGGAGATCTCCAAGAAGAATCAACTGTCAAAGAGAACATTAAAGAGATACTCCCAGAGTTAAAGATTACATGCAATCAAATCCTGCATGCCCAAAAGTACCAGCTAAAAGAGACCCAAAGAAAAACACCCCAAGAAACATCCTCGTTACAATGACAAATCCCACAGATAGAAATAGAATACTGAATGCAGAGAGATCAAAAAGGGAAATTACATTCAAGGGAGCATCCCTAAGACTCACCACAGACATGTCACAAGAAACTCTAAAGCCAGAAGACAATGGTGGGATATTGCGATAAGTTGAATGAAATGAATGCCTCACTGAGAATACTGCACCCAGCCCACTCACATTCAGGTTTGAAGGAAGAAAGCATAGCTTTATGGACAAACAACAGCTCAGAAGCTTCACAAATGATAAACCAGCCTTAAAGGAAAACCTGATAGGTCTACTCTAATTCTAGAGAGATCAACAAAAACAGCAAGCTTATCTACAAAGATGACATTAGATCCTATGACAATCATCTCCCTCAATGTCAATGGACATTAATTCACCAATTAAAAGACACAGAGTGGCAAAATGGGTCAAAAAGATGAATCCAACCTTCTGCTGCCTACAAGAAACACATCTGAATAGTCAGAACAATCATAGACTCAAAATTAAAGGCTGGAGGAAAATCATCCAAGCAAACAACACCCTCAAAAAAGCTGGGGTGGCCATATTAATATCTGATGACACCAACTTTGTACTCAGAGGAGTGGTAAGGGACAAAGGTGAGTCTTAGGGATGCTCCCTTGAATGTAATTTCCCTTTTTCTAATCAAGGGATATGTGCAACAGGAAGAAATCAGACTATTAAACATATACTCGCCCAATGAGAGACCAGCAAATTATCTAATACAATTACTGATGATTCTGAAAGAAGAAATCAATAATAACACAATAATTCTGGTAACTTCAACACAGCCTTATCAACACATGATAGGTCAACCAGACTGAAACCCAACAAAAATATACTAGCCCTGAAAAGAGTAAAGGAAGAAAGAGGACTAGTAGATATATATAGGACACTCCATCCCAAAAACCAAGGATACATATTCTTCTCCAATGTACATGGGACATTCTCCAGGATAGACTACATACTGACACATAAAACATACATCCATAAAATTAAGAGGATAGAAATCTCGCGAGCTACCTTTGCTGACCACGAGGCTCTGAAATTAGATGTAAGCTACAAAGTCACACAGAAGAAAAACTTCAACAATTGGAAATTAAACACCTTGCTACTGAACAAACAGTCGGTCCGAGATGAAATCAAAAAGGAAATCAAAACTTTCCTGGAAACAAATGATAATTAAGACACAAACTGCCAGAATCTATGGGACACAGCAAAAGTGGTCCTGAGAGGAAATTGTATAGCTCTACAAGCACACATCAGGAAAGAAGAAGGGACATACCTGAATAACTTAATGACACAGCTCAAAAAATTAGAAAATGACCAACAATAGGAACCAAAAATAGGGAGACAGAAGGAAATAACAAAGCTGAAAGCAAAACTCAATGAAGTGGAAAATTGAATAACAATCCAAAAGATCAAGGAAAGCAGAAGTTGGTTCTTTGAAAAAATAAACAAGATTGATAGGACACTGGCAAAACTCACAAAGAATGAGAGAGAAAAAATATAACCCGTATTAAAAATGAAAAAGGGGAGATCACGACAGGTATTGCAGATATACAAAGGGTAATCAGAGACTACTTTGAGAAACTTTATGCCACTAAACATGAAAAAGTAGATGAAATGGAAAAATTCTTGGACAGTTATAACCATCCACATTTATGTAAGAAGGATGTATAATATCTAAACAAACCCATCACCACTGAGGAAATTGAAAGTGTAATCAAACACCTGCCCAAAAAGGAAAACCCTAATCCAGATGGATTTCCTAATGAATTTTTTCAAATCTTTCAAGAGGAGCTACTACAAATTCTAGCCATGCTATTCCATTAAATTGAAAAAAACGGAAAAACTCCCTAACAGATTTTATGAAGCTGTCACTTTGATACCAAAACCAGACAGAGATGCTGCCAAAAAAGAAAATTACAGACCAATATCCCTGATGAATGCTGATGCAAAGATCTTCAACAAAAATCCTGGCAAATAGGATCCAATGCATCATCAAGAAGATTATACACATGACCAAGCAGGTTTAATCCCAGGAATGCAAGGATGGTTTAACATCCGTAAATCTATCAACATCATACACAACATCAACAAGAATAAAAATCACATGATCATATCAATAGACACAGAAAAATCATTTGATAAGGTCCAACACTCATTCTTGAACAAAACTCAGCAAGATGGGAATGGAAGGAACCTTTAGTTGAATCTAGTTGAAGCCATCTACCACAAGCCAATGGCAAATATTATCCTTAATGGAGAAAAACTAAAACCCTTTACCCTAAATTCTGGTACAAGACAAGGCTGTCCGCTCTCACGACTCCTCTTCAAGATTGTACTGGAAGATCAGTACTGGATCAGGCAAGAAAAAAGATATCAAGGGAATTAAGATAGGAAAGGAAGAAGTCAAGCTCTCACTGTTTGCAGACGACATGATACTCTACTTAGAAAACCCTAAAGACTCTACCAAAAAGCTTCTAGAAACAATAGAATCAGACAACAAGGTGGCAGGCTACAAAATTAACACACAGAAATCAATGGCTTTTTTATACACCAATAATGATAGGGAAGAGAAGGAAGTCAGGAAGGCAATTCCATTCACAACAGTACCCACAAACTAAATATCTTGGAGTCAACTTGACCAGAGACGTGAAAGACCTATACAAAGAAAACTATAAAGCCCTGCTCCAAGAAATAAGAGAGGGCACACGGAAATGGAAACACATACCCTGTTCATGGATTGGCAGGATTAATATAATTAAAATGGCAATACTCCCCAAAGCATTACACAGATTAAATGCGATCCCTATAAAGATACCCAAGACAGTCTTCAAAGAAGTGGATCAAACACTTATGAAGTTCATCTGGAACAATAAGCACCCTCGAATAACGAAATCACTCCTAAGGAAAAGGAAAATAGGAGGCATTACTTTCCCCAACTTTAAACTGTACTACAAAGCAATTGAAATAAAGACAGACCCTCAGATCAGTGGAATAGGCTTGAGTTGTCAGACATTGTCAACCAGACATACAATTACCTAATTTTTGACAAAGGAGCAAGAAATCCTAAGTGGAGCAGGGAAAACCTCTTCAACAAGTGGTGCTGACAGAACTGGTTAGCCACTTGTAAAAAAGTGAACATAGACCTCCAGTTCACATCATGTACGAAAGTAAAATCTAAATGATTAAAGACCTTGATATCAGACATGTTACCATAAGGTACATAGAACAACCCGTCGGTATAACACTCCATGACATTGAGACTAAAGGCATCTTCAAGGAGGAAATTGTACTTTTCAAAAAAGTGGAAGCAAAGATCAAGCCATGGGAATACATTAAACTGAGAAGCTTCTGCGCCTCAAAAGAAATAGTGCCCAGGATACAAGAGCCACCCACCGAGTGGGAGAAAGTATTTACCCAATACCCATCAGACAAGTGGCTAATATCCAAAATAAACAGGGCACTGACAGAACTTTACAAGAAAAATAAAACATCTAACCCCATCAAAAAATGGGGAGAAGAAATGAATACACACTTTGATAAAAAAGAAATACAAATGGCCAAAAGGCACATGAAAAAATGTTCCTCATCACTGATCATCAGGGAGATGCAAATCAAAACAAAGATGAGATACCACCTCACACCACAGAGATTGGTGCACATCATAAAGAATGAGAACAATGAGTGCTGGCAGGGATGTGGAGAGAAAGGAACTCTTATCCACTGCTGGTGGGAATGCTGTCTAGTCCAACCTCTATGGAAAGCGATATGGAGATTCCTCCAAAATCTGGAAATTGAGCTCCCATTTGGCCAAGCTATTCCACTCCTAGGGATATACCCTAAGAAAACAAAAATTCAATACAATAACCCCTTCTTCATACCTATATTTATTGCAGCACTATTCACAATAGCTAGGCGCCAGAAACAACCAAGTTGCTCTTCAACAGACGAATGACTGAAGAAACTCTCGTACATATACACAATGGAATATTATGCAGCCTTCAGGAGAGATGAAGTCATGAAGTTTTCCTATACTTGGATGTATGTGGAATCTACCATGCTGAGTGAAATAAGTCAGAGGGTGAGAGAGAGACGTAGAATAGTCTCACTCATTTATGGCTTTTAAAGAAAATAAAAGTCATTTTTGCAACAATCATCAGAGACAATGAGAGGAGGGCTGGAATTTCCAGCTCACTTCATGAAGCTCACCACAAAGAGTGGTGAGTGCAGTTATAGAAATAACTACACAGAAAATTACCAAAATCATGTGAATGAATGAGAGAACTGGATAGCCTGTCTGGAGTATAAGTGTGGGTGGGGTGGGAGGGAGGGAAATTTGGTACATTAGTGGTGGGAATGTTGCACTGGTGAAGGGGTGTTCTTTACATGACCGAAACCTAATCACAATCATATATGTAACCAAAATGTTTAAATAAAGAAATATATATATATATATATATATATATATATATATATATAAAACCCCTAGATGAGTGAGACCATATTGCGCCTTTCTTTCATTCTCTGACTTATTTCACTCAGCATAATATATTCCACATTCCTGAGAGGAAAATTTATAGCTTTGTAAGCACACATCAGGAAGGAAGAAGGGGCCTACCTGAATAGCTTAATGATGCAGCTCATAGAATTAGAAAGTGCTCTACAAAAGAAACCAAAAATAGGTTGACAGAAGGCAATAACAAAGCTGAGAGCAGAAAACCCAAAAAACAATGTGAAAGATCAACAAAACCAGAAGTTTTTTCTTCAAAAAAATAAACAAGGTTGATAGGCCATTAGCAAAACTAACAAAGAAAGAGAGAAAACCTTGATAACTGGTATTAGAAATGAAAAATGGGAGATCACTACCGATATTGCAGAGACTCAAAGGGTAATCATAAACTACTTTGAGAAACTTTATTCCACTAAAAATGAGAACCTGGAAGAAATGGACAAATTCTTGGACTCATAACTTTGCACAGTTGAATAAAGAGGGTGTAGCATATCTAAACACCTGCATCACTATTGATGAAATTAAAACGGTAATCAAATGTCTGCCCAAAAACAAAAGCCTAGGCCCAGGTGAATTCACTAATGAATTCTTTCAAACTTTCCAGGAGGAACTACTACCAATCCTGGCAAGACTCTTTCATGAAATCGAAAAAACAGAAACACTTCCAAATACCTTTTATGAAGCCAACATCACCTTGATACCCAAACCAGACAGAGATGCAATGAAAAAAGAAAATTACAGACCAGTATCCCTGATGAACATAGATGCAAATATCCTCAACAAAATCCTGACAAATAGGATACAATGCCTCATCAAGGTCATTCATTGAGGCTGGAAAATCTACACCTGTTCAGTGGTTCCTGACTGTGAGAAACTGTGAGTGTTGCCTGTATGTGTTTTTCCACTGTCCTGTATCCTGAACCTCTTGGGAGTGGGCCAAAAAGGACCCAGAAAAATAGCTCTCCCAGAGGCTCCAGAAGAGCATGGCTGTTCCACTTCACTTCATGACCCTGTGCTCTTTCTAATGAAAGAACACCACTGCAACAAAAAGAGAAAAAATCACACTGGATTTATGAACCCCAGCATCTCTCTCCAGATTATCTTCTTTGCTGCGTGCTTGGGCCTACCATTGATCCTGTGTGAGACTTCATTCAAGGAGGGCTCCCCTTCCTTGGAGGTGAGTCAACAACCCAGAAAAGGTGGAACCAGAGGAGCATGGTTGCGCACATGATTTAACCAATGAATACCACCACAACATGTAGAAAAACTCACAATACAAGTGTGACAGTGGAGAAACAATGCAGGCCAGCATCAGATATAGAGAATGAAGGTGACAATTCTGATGACCAGATAACGGCCAACCAACAGTCTATCAGATAAGAAGTTTAGAGAAGATATATGTAGATGCTCATAGAACTCAAATAAAGCATGGATCGAGTTGAACATAATAATAAGAACCAAGAAAATATGAAGACAGAAGTCACAAAAAGCTCCAAACAGAAATAACAGGTCAAATAACAGATCTGAAAAAATCAGTAAACAAATTGAAAGACAAAATGGATGAGCTCTCCAACAGGAAAACAGATGCTGAGGCTTGAATTAGTTCTCTGGAAGATGAGATAAATAACAGCCAGAGAGATTGGAAAAATACTCAAAGCAAACTAACAGACAATGCAAAAATTAGGCAAAGAATGTGAACAGATGAAATAGAAGTCTATGATAACCTCAACAGAAACAATTTAAGAATCATTAGAGTCCCAGAGACAGTAGAAGAAAATCTCCAGTAAGAATTAACGGGTGGGGCCCGGAGAGATAGCACAGCGGTGTTTGCCTTGCAAACAGCTGATCCAGAACCTAAGGTGGTTGGTTCGAATTCCGGAGTCCTATATGGTAACCCGTGCCTACCAAGAGCGATTTTGAGCAGATAGCCAGGAGTAACCCCTGAGCACCGTCAGGAGTGGCCCAAAAACCAAAAAAAGAAAAAAAAGAAAAAGAATCAACGGTCAAGAACATTATTAAAGAGAAACTTCCAGAGCTAAAGAATATATTCGATCAAATCCTGCATGCCTGAGAGTACCAACCAAAAGAGACCCCAGAAAAAATACCCCAAGACACATCCTAGTCACACAGATAGAGACAGAATTCTGAAAGCAGCAAGTACTAAAAGGGAAATTACATTCAAGGGATTATCCTTGAGATTTATGGCAGACTTGTCACCAGAAACACTCAAGGCCAGAAAACAGTGGTAGGACATAGTGACAAAACTATATAAAATAAATGCTTCACCTGGAATAATGGACCCAGCAAAACTCCCTTTCGGGTTTGAAGGAATAACACATGGTTTCACAGACAAACAACAGCTCAGAAACTTTACAGACTCAAAACCAGTCTCAAAAAAAGAAAAACTGAAAAACCTACTTTAAGACAAGACTGACCAAAAAATACACTAATCTTCGATACAAAGATAACAGCAAATCCCAGGACAACGCTTTCTCTCAATGTCAATGGACTAAATGTACCAGTTAAAAGACACAGAGTGGCTTAATGGATCAAAAAACTCAATCCAACCTTCTGTTGCCTACAAGAAACGCACCTGAATAGTCAGAACATAGACTCAAAATAAAAGGCTGGAAAAAATCATCCAAGCAAACAACACCCATAAAAAGCTGGAGTGACCATGCTAATATAAGATGATACAAACTTTATACTCAGGAAAGTTGTAAGGGACAGAGATTTTTTTGAACTTAAAAAAAATCTTTATTGAAATAAGTTTATCTAGTGGGTAGGACTGATAAAGCACCAATCAGTTGGTTAAGGCAATAAGAGCCTCTACCACGTTGCCCATGTGTTCCCTTAGGCTCCTTTCTGCTGCTGCTCGAGAGATCTCCATTTCTGTCATTATTAGCTCCAGATTGTCCTTTTTGATGGTGACTTTTGCCAGTTCTTTCTCCCACTCCTGTTTGGCTTTCTGCTCCTGGGACCATCGATCTCCGATCACCGACATGGCCGTCTCCAGGTTGGAGCTCTGGATCTCCTTCTCCTAGCATAGTCTGTGACTCACTGCAGGCCTGCCAAGCTGCTGCCATGCTTCTGCGACTTCTCAGGAGGCCGCACCGGGCTGCTGGGCTCCGTTTCCAGCTACAGCTCCACGTCCCCCTTGGTCGCTATGTAGCGCCCATGCTGGACAACGATTTTTCATTAATCAGGGAATATGTACAGCAGAAAGAAATAATCTCCTAAACATATATGCACCGAATGAGAGTCCAGTAAAATATTTAATACAATTGTTGACTAATCTGAAAAATAATATTAATAACAACACAATATTTGTGGGGGACCTCAACACGGCTTTGTCAACACTGAATTGGTCAACCAGACTGAAACCCAACAAAAATATACTAGGCCTGAGAAGAGAAATGGTAGAAAGAGGTCTAGTGTGTGTATGTTATGTATGTATGTATGTATGCATGTAGAGGACACTCCACCCCCCAAAACCTGGATGCACATTTTTCTCCAATGTATATGGGACATTGATAGACTACATGCTGGCACATAAAACATACCTCCATAATATCAAGGAGATAGAAATTTTGCAGGCAACCTTCGCTGACCACAAGGCTCTGAATTTATATGTAAATTCCAAAGGTACACAGAAGAAAAACTTTAACACCTGGAAGTTAAACAGCCTCAGGAGATGAAATCAAAAAGGAAATCAAACTTTCCTGGAAACAAATGATAATAAAGACATAAACTATCAGAATCTATGGGACACAACAAGTGGATTCAATGCCTCATTAAGAAGGTCATTTATTATGGTCAAGTAGGTTTATTCTCAGAAATGCATCCATAAATCTATCAACATAATATATAACATCAACAACAAGAAAAATAAAAATCACATGATCATATCAATAAATGCAGAGAAAGCATTTGCTAAGTTCCAACACCCATTCTCGAATAAAACTCTCAGCAAGATGGGAATGGAAGGAACCTTTTCGGAATATAGTTAAAGCCATCTACAACAAGCCAGTGGCAAACATTATCCTCAATGGAGAAAAAATAAGAGCCTTCCCTATTAATTCTGGCACAAGGTAAGGCTGTCCTCTCTCACCACTCCTATTCAACATAGCATTAGAAGTCCTTGCTATAGCGATCAGGCAAGAAAAAATATCAAGGGAATCCAATAGGAAAGGAAGAAGTCAAGCTCTCCCTGTTTGCAGATGACACTCTACTTAGAAAACCCTAAAGACTCTACCAGAAAGCTTCTAGAAACAATAGACTCATATAGCAAGGTGGCTGACTACAAAATTAACACACAAAAATCAATGGAATTTCTATGCATTCTTAAAAGAAGTGGATCAGGCACTTTTGAAATTCATTTGGAAACATAAACACCCTCGAATACCAACGTTATTTGGAAAAAGTATATGGGAGCATTACTTTCCCCAACTTTAAACTGTATTGCAAAGCAATGGTTATCAAAACAGCATGGTATTGGAATAGACAGACCTTCAGATCAGTGGAATAGTACTCAAAGAATGTTCCCCAGACATACAATTATCTAATCTTTTCTAAAGGAGCAAGAAGTTCTAAATGGAGCAAAGATAACCTCTTCAACAAGTGGTGTTGGCACAACTAGCTAGCCACTTGAAAAAAAGTGAACATAGACCCCCCCCAGCTAACATCATGTATGAAGGTAAAATAAAAATGATTAAAGACCTCCATATCAGACCAGAAACCATAAGTTATATAGAACAACACATAGGTATAACACTCCATGACATTGAGACTAAAGGCATCTTTAATGAGGAAACTTCACTCTCCAAGCAAGTGAAAGCAGAGATTAACATATGGGAATATATTAAGCTGAGAAGTTTCTGCACCTCAAAGGAAATAGTGCCCAGATACAAGAGCCATCCACTGAGTGTGAGAAACTATTCACCCAATACCCAATATCATAAGGGGCTAATATTCAAAACATACAGGGCATTGACAGGACTCTACAAGAAAAAAAAAAACATCTAATCACAAGATGTGTTTATTTTGTTTATTCTTTTGAAGAACCAACTCTTGAACTCATTGATTTTTTTGTATTGTTTTCTTTGTCTTTACGCTGTTTATTTCTGCCCTGCTTATATTATTTATTTTCTTGTGGCTGTGTTGGGTTTCTTTCTTGTTGATTTTCATCTCTTTAATATGTCCTATTAGACTGTTGATTTTGTCATTTTCCTCTCTCCTGACATAGGCCTTTATAGCTATGAGTTTCCCCCTAATTACTGCTTTTGCTGTGTCCCACAGATTTTGACAAATTGTCTCTTCTCATTCCTCACAACGAACCTTTTTATTTCTTCCTTGATTTCCTCTTTGATCCAGCTATTGTAAGTACCATGTTGCTTAACCTCCAGATGTTGAATTTTCTCCATAATTTCTTTTTACAATCAATTTTGATCTCTGTTGCATAATGATCTGATGGGTTGCTTCTAATAACACTTATATTTGTGACTTTGTGCAAGTAGATATGCATCCTAAGGCATGGTCTATTCTAGAGACGGTTCCATGTGCACTTGAGAAGAATATATATTCTGCCCTCTATGGTGGAGAGCCCATTAGTTCTATTTTCTCTAATTTCTCATTTAGGGCTCTTATGGCTTTGCTAGTTTTCTGCCTGGTGAATCTGTCTAGTGGTGATAGTAGAGTATTAAAATCTCCTACTATTATCACATTTCCTTCCATATGTTTCTCTAGATTTGTGAGCAAATGCCTTACATATATTGCTGGCTCTATAGTCAGTGCATAGTTATTGATCAGAGATAGTACTTCTTGGTCTAATGTTCTTCTGATCAGTAGTAGTGACCCTCTTGGTCTCTGAGCACCTTCTTTAGGTTGAATGCAATTTAGTCTGATATAAAATTAGATGTCC
>PVKC010034382.1:0-13737 GCA_004027635.1 Crocidura indochinensis
CTTTTTTTTTTTTTTTGCTTGCTTGCTTGCTTGCTTGTTTTATGGCCCACACCCAAGAGTACTCGGGCTTCCCCCTGGCTGTTTTCAGGGATCACTCCTGACATTGCTTCGGTATCATATGAGGTCTTAGAGATCATACTGGGATCAGGAATATGCGAGAAAGACCCTAACCCTTGTACTATCTCTTTGGCTTCTCTAATTCATATATTTTAAAAACCCCAAGTTGTAATATAGAAGATCACAGGTAATCATTATTAATATTGAGTACTTACTATGTTTAAGATACTAGATCTACCCAGTATGAGTAACAGTTACTACCACTTGGGCTTATTTAATGGAACACATGAATAAATTTTTTCATCTGATATGAACTAAACTTCAATAAATTAGTTAAAGTAATAAAAAGTAATCAAACAATGTAAAGAAATCCTCAAATACTAGAAATTTAACTACATATTTGTAAATAACTGAGTCAAAAATGAAACTTTGAGAGTCAGAGATCAGGTTCACAGAGGTGTGAAGCACATGAAAAGTAAGCAAGAAGCCTGAGTTCCTGATTCCTGGAGCTGCCAGGTGTCAACTGGTGGGGCTCAAACACCACATATTGGTACAGGTGGTCTTGGCGGTGACAAGTCCTAATCACTGAATGGTCAGGGCTCAACTACAAGCATTGCAGGGAGTGATCCCTGGATCCCTGACAATCTTTAGGATAGACATGGCCTACAACAACAAAGGGGCCAGAGTGATAGTACAGCAGGGCAAGATGTTTGCCTTGCACACAGCTGACCCGGGTTCGGTCCCAGCATTGCATCTGCGCCACCCCCCCACACACACATAAACACATACACACAATCAGCCTGCCAGCAATAATTCTGAGTGCAGAAGTTAGGAATAATTCAAGTGCTGCCAGATGTAATCCAAAAACAATGAAACAAAAAACCATTTTAAAAACAAAACAAAAAAATCACATGAATGTAATTAGAAAGTTAAAATGAAAACAAAACCCATCAAATTTTGTAAAAGAGCCGGGCGGTGACGCTGGACGGACGGACTGCGGTTCGATCCCCCGGTTCCCCGTGCCTGCCAGGAGCGACTTCTGAGCGAATAGCCAGGAGTAACCCCTGAGCATCACTGGGTGTGGCCCAAAAACCAAAAACAAAAAAAAAAAAATTTTTTTTTTTGTAATAGAACAAAGCAGTGCTTACATGAATATTTGAGGTATTAAAATACTTCTAAGAGAAATAGAAGACAATGGTCACTGACTATTCCTAAACAGTCTGGTTTCAGCTGAACACTCTGAGGCCTTTTCAAAAAGGGGCAGGTAGATTTCCCTTTCTGCCAAAAGCCACAGCAAAACCTAACACCCTGTGACAGAAATGGCTCAGCTCAATGACTGAACTCAGTATGTATATACAGCTTAATCTTCTCAGATGGGACCAGGCTCTGGGCTAATCTTGGAATGGGAGTGGGTCAAGTCCTCCTTCCCCAACCCCAGAAAATCAGCATCCCCCACCCACACCTGCATCTTCTCAGCAGAAAAACAGTAAAGCTCCTCTACTAAACTCCAAAAGAAAATGATGGCTATGAGTTTACCCAGGTAGTCTGGTTTGGGATTAACACTTGGCGTTCTTGAAATAGGAACAGGTAGATTTCCCTTCCTGCATGAAGCCACAGCAACCCACAGCCAAACCCAACGCCCTCCTACAGAAAACACCCACAATTTAACTTACTCAAATTGCTAAGTCACCAAATTTGTTCCAGATCTACAGATCAAAATTTCATAGTGGTGTCAACCTAGCAGGATCACAACAAATCTGATGAGAAGCTGCATAAACCACTAAGCTCAGTTAGCCTAAATTAACATAGAAGGCTCAACTAACTCCAAAAGCATCTCAGTAAATCCTTAGATGACTTTAGTCACTGAGAGATATAACAATTACTACAAAATGACTCTTAGTGATCTAAGTTTTGATAATTCCAGTTGCCTTTGTGTTGTAAGTAAAAATATGAAGTAAATGACTGTGTCTGCAAGGGGGCAGGGGAGGGTGCTGGGTAGGAAACTGGGAACTTTTATGGAGGGTGGTGGGGTTGACATTTTAACATTTAATGCCTGACACAACTTTATTATGACTGAACAACTTGGTTTATTATAACAGTATATTAAAAAATTTAAATAAAAAATTTAGAATATAGTTCTACATTTCTAAAATGTCCTTATCTCCTCCAGAACCCTTTCTTCCTTTTTACCTCTGCTATGAATTTTCTGTATGTTGTCTTGCTTTCTTTAAATTTTTGATGCACCTCTTAGCAGTTCAGATCAATATTTTGGTTTTGTTTCTCAAGTTTATATTGATGAAATATGTTGCTTATATTGTCCATAAAAGGCTCTTGAAAAGCTGTAGCTTTTTGTTTGTTTTTTTTTTTTTTTTACTAAAACACCATGGAAGAACTAAAAAGTTGTTAAAAATTGAGTTTCAAACAATGGTCCAACACTCTCTGCTGTGGTTCTGGTGCATTCATTTTCCTTGTCATATGGAGTAAACAAATTTAAATTTTTAATGCTTCTAAAAAGCATATATAAAATAGTTAACATATGATTTTTACCTAAACTACTAGAAAAGAACAAATTAAAAGACAAGTTTCAAAAAATAAAAACATGAGAAAAATTTAAATTTAAAAAGAAATATGGCTTTAAAAAAAAAAGAAATATGACTTTTTTTTTTAAGAATCTAGGTTTTTTTGAAAGGGGGCACATCCAATGGTATTTAGAGATTACTCCTGGTTCCTCACTCAGGGGTCATTCCTTAAAATGTTTGGGGTACCATATGGGATGTTGGTGATCAAACTTGGGTCAGCCACAGCAAATGCCCAAATTGCTCTGCTATCACTCTGGCCACATTTTAGAAATCATTTTTAAAATTAAGCGAATAGCCAGGAGTAATCCCTGAGCGTCACCAGGTGTGGCCCAAAAACCAAAAAAAAAAAAAAAAAAAGTAAATCTTTGGCTAGAATGATTAAGTAAGTAAAAAGAGAGCACAAATAACCAATATCTGATTCTCCAGACATTCAAAGGATAATCCTATGAGCTACTACTATACACTTGCAACTGAGGTTAAATATTATCTATTTCCTTTTCATTTGTTTGCTTTTGGGTCACACTGCTGATATTCAGGGGTAACTCCTATCTTTAATCTCGGTACTCACTCCTGGAGGTGCTCAGGGGATAATATAGGATGCTAGGGATTAAACCAAGGTTGGGTACATGCAAGGGAAGTGTCCCATAGACTGTACTTTTTCGGGGCTGGAGCAATAGCACAGTGGTAAGGCATTGGTCTTGCATGTGGCCAACACAGGATGGACCCTGATTTGAATCCCGGCATCCCATAAGGTCTCTGAGGCTGCCAGGAATGACTTCTGAGTGCAGAGCCAGGAGTAACTCCTGAGCGTCGTCTGATGTGACCCAAAAACAAACAAACCAACAAACAAAAAAAAAGACTGTACTATCTCTCTAAGCCCCCGTATTTCATAATTTTTAACAGGAAAGAAAAAATAAAAAACTGACCGAAAGTGACTAAAATTCAAGGAATAATGATAAAATTCAAAAAAGAAGTAGAAAAAAAGGGGCCCGGGAGATAGCATGCAGGTAAGGCGTTTGCCTTTCATGCAAAAGGTCATCGGTTCGAATCCCGGTGCCCCATATGGTCCCCCGTGCCTGCCAGGAGCAATTTCTGAGCATGGTGCCAGGAGTAACCCCTGAGCAATGCCGGGTGTGACCCAAAAACCAAAAACCAAAAAAAAAAAAACAAGTAGAAAAAAAGTCAAACCAGCTAAGACATTGTGAAAAACCTATAGGTAACATCATACTTAGTGTTTTAAGATTGTAACCATCCTTCTCTTGGGGTTGCGCCACTGTACAATGAACATTTAGTGAGGACAGTACTGCTAATGCCTAAATATTCACATCAGCTAGAGCTCTGCTTTATCTTGGTGTAGTTTTTTGGAAAGTACAATAATCCCCCCCCCTCTTTTCCACAACATGTAAACTAAAAGTAGATATGTAACAGATTGAATATTTGGGGAACAAGGAGGGAATTCAAAGGATTATTGTGCATGCTAGGCCCAGGTTCAATTCCTGCATATCCAGGTTTCCTGAACACTGCAGGAAACATCTCCAGAACACTAAGGATATGGCTCCCAAAACCAAATCTTTTTTGTTGCTGGGGTTAATCCTAGTTCTGTACTCGAATTATTCCTAGTTGGCTTAGGGGATGGATGCTGGAAATTGAACCTGGGTTGGTTGTGTGCAAGGCAAACATCTACATGCTCTGGTAACGCTCCAACCACACTAATATATATGTATACGTTAGTATACATATATGTACGTATATGTATGTATATATGTATACATATATATACATACATATACATATACATATATATGTATACATATATATATTTGGTTCTTGGGTCACACCCAGCAGCACTCGTGTTACTCCTGGCTCTATGCTCAAAAATCGCTCCTGGTAGGCTCAGGGGACCATACGGGTTGCTGGGATTTGAATCACCGACCTTCTGTATGCAAGGCAAACGTCTTACCTCCATGCTATCTCTCCAGCCCTCGCACTACTAATATTTAGCATTTGTATTTCAATCCTCACAAGTGTTCATAAATCAAAACAAGTATTCAGAGGGCCAGAGCAATAGCGCAGCAGTAGGGTGTTTGCCTTGCATGTGGCAAACCCTGGATGGACCCGGATTCAATTCCTGGCATCCCACATGGTCCCCCAAGACTGCCAGGAGCAATGTCTGAGCACAGAACTAGGAGTAGCCCCTGAGCACTGCCAGGTATGGACCCACAACATACATACATACATACATACATACATACATACATACATAAATGTATGTTAAAAAATTCGTTTTAAAAAATTGTATTTAAAAAAACACAACTGCTTATTTAGTAGGGAAAAGTAAAATCCTTTTATTCAGACTCTAAATGCCTAGACAGAAAATTGTTGGATTTGCAGGGGGTGAGGGCTTGGAGACCCATCTGGCGGTGCTCAGGGGTACTCCTGGCTCTGTGCTCAAATACTGCTCCTGGCAGAATCAAGGGGCCCTATGGGGTGCTGGTGATCAAACCTGGGTCCAAAAAATCGGACACGTGCAAGACAAACACCCTACCGCTGCGCTATCACTTCAGCCCCTTGGATTTTATTTTAACAAATTCAAAGTACTTGAAGCCAATAAATATACCAAAAACTCAATCTGAACAAAAGATATTAGAAAATTTAATATAAAAAAATTTTAAATAGTAATAACAATAGCTTATATTTGTGAAATGTATGTTATAAATGATATACACTAGATACTTCAGAAAAACGAAAGATAATCTAAATAAAGGATAAAGTATTGCTATCATGAAGAGGATGGCTCCAAAATGCTGTCAATTTGCTACAAATTCATATATGAATTCAAAACACCCCCTACCAAAATTCCAGGAAAATTTTTTAATTTGTTGGGTTTTGGGCCACATCTAGCAGTGCTCAGGGGACCATATCAGATACTGGGGATCGAAGCTAGGTTGGACAAGATCCTAAACCAATGTACTATCTCTCTGGACCTTCCAGGAAGCTTTTAAACTGAAATTGGAAATCTGACTCTATAAACATTTATGACACACAACAAAGTGTGATCTCTACTGACCAAAGTGTGTGAGCAACACAACTAAATGGCCTCTGGGTAATACAATGTATAAACCTAGTCTACCACAAAACCAATGAGGAGGAGGGTGCCTCACTATAAACAAATTTATTCATAAAACACATGTAAAATATAAAGATATAAAACATTAGGAAATTCAGAAAGTAGGGCCAGAGCCAATAATACACTGTGTAGCGCATTTGCCTTGCATGCATGTGGTCAAATAGGTTAAATCCTCAGCATTTCATATGGTTACAATTCATAGAGTTACAATTGAACGTAGAGCAAGCAGTAACCCCTGAACATCCCTTGGTGTGGTCCAAAAAACCCAAAAGAAAACAGAAAAGTCAAAAAAATTACAGAAACAGATGAATATTTGCTCAGTTAAATTTTCTTTGTTTGAGTCACACCCAGCAGCACCGAGGGGTCACTCCTGGCTCTACACTCAGAAATCAGAAATCACTCATGGCAGGCTCAGGGAACCATATGGGATGCTGGGATTCGAACCACCATCCTTCTGCATGTCAGGCAAACACCCTACCTCCATGCTATCTCTCCAGCCCCTGCTCAGTTAAATTTTTTTTTTTTTTTGATTTTTGGTTTTTGGGTCACATCTGGTAGCACTCAGGGATTACTCCTGGCTCTAAGCTCAGAAATCACTTCCGGCAGGTGAGGGGACCATATGGGATGCTGGGATTCGAATCACCATCCTTCTGCATGCAAGGCAAACACCCTATCTTTATGCTATCTCTCTGGTACCTCTCAGTTAATTTTTAACAAAGATGCTAATGTAATTCAATGGAGAAAGGTTAATAACATCCTTGGAAAAAAATAATAGTTTTCCAGGCCAAATCCAGCTGTGCTCAGAATTTACTCCTGGTTCTTCATTCAGGGTTCATTCATCAAGCTGAGGGACCATATGGGGTTCTAAGAATCAAGCCCAGGCCAGCCACATGCAAAGCTAACATCCAACCCACTGTACTATCACTCCAGTACCAATAAATAAAAATTTTTTAAGTAAGAAATTTTTGGGGTTAGGGAGGGGGGCATAGCTCTGTCAATGAGAAAGATGTATAAAATTCACTACATGTGGGCCAGCGTGGTGGTGCTAGAAGTAAGGTGTCTGCCTTTCGAGCACTAGCCTAGGACGGACCTCAGTTCGATCCCCCAGCGTCCCATATGGTCCCCCAAGCCAGGAGTGACTTCTGAGGGCATAGCCAGGAGTAACCCCTGAGCATCATCGGTGTGGCCCAAAAACCAAAAACAAAAAAATTTTTTTCACTACATGTTGGGGCCAAAGAGATAGCATGGAGACAGGGTAATTTGCCTTGCATGCAGAAAGATGGTGGTTCAAATCCCGGCATTCCATATGGTCCCCCGAGCCTGTCAGGAGTGACTTCTGTGCACAGCCCGGAGTAACCCATGAGCACTGCCGGGTGTGATCCAAAAACCAAAAAGAAAAAAAAAAGTTCATCAAATTAAGAAAATTAAATTCTGAGGTTCTTTTTTACTTTGGGGGGGGGGGTATGTGAGTGGGGGTGGGTAGGAAGGCACTCCTGACTCTGCATTCAGCAATCACTTTTATCAGGCTTAGGGTACCATACAAGTGCTAGGGATCCAACCTGGGTCAGCTGTGTACAAGGCAAATACCTATTCGCTGAACTACTGCTACAATCCCTAAACTCAGATCTCTTAGGTAAAAGATTCTAACAAGGATTGTTATTAGCTTGATGTCTGGGAGGGGAAGAATAGGACAAACAACATGCTCAGAGTTTGCTCCTGGTATGTGCAAGGATCAACTACCAGTAAGATTCAGGGGATCATATTGCAAATAATAAACCCACGTATACTGTGTGCAAGAAAAGTGCCCACCTGCTGTACTATCTAACCTCTAACAAAAATTATTTAAGTCTTGGAGGGGTTGGAGATAAGGCATTTGCCTTTAATACAGAAGGTCATTGGTTCGAATCCCGGCATCCCATATGGTCCCTGAGCCTGCCAGGAGTGATTTCTGAGCATAGAGCCAGGAGTAACCCCTAAGCGCTGCTGGGTGTGACCCCCCCAAAAAATATAAAAAAAATAAAAAAATAAAAAAGAAAGAAGGCTGGGGCTGGAGCAACAGCACAGCAGTAGGGCGCTTGCCTTGCAAGCAGCCAACCCAGACGAACTCTGGTTCAATCTCCAGCATCCCATATAGTATAGCGAGCCTGCAAGTAGCAACTTCTGAGCACAGAACCAGGAGTAACCTTTGAGAACTGCCAGGTGTGAAACCCCTCTCCACATCCCCAAAAACTTTTATTGAAGATTCTATTATCCTCCACTTTCCAATGCTGCAACTTTAACTACAATAATGATTGTGCTTGTTTGTTTAGTTCTGTGTATAAAAGGAATACTGTAGAGATGACCCCTCTGCAAGCCACCTTA
Organism: Crocidura indochinensis; assembly: GCA_004027635.1. Lineage (NCBI taxonomy): Eukaryota > Metazoa > Chordata > Mammalia > Eulipotyphla > Soricidae > Crocidura > Crocidura indochinensis. The sequence goes on from PVKC010034382.1 coordinate 8,125, forward strand.
GCTCCCTCCTCATTTCCTTGGTCTCTCCATTCACAAAGGCAGAATAATGGACCTTCAATTAAAACACATAATAAAAATAACTTTTCCTTTCTTCTACTGATTTTCTACACAAAAATTGCATGGAAAAGCCTATACCAAACTTAACAAATGACAATTAACTGGTAGTATTTTAAATTCCTTCTGGAATGTCTCCAGAAACTTGTATTTTAACCCAATTATATTAGAATACTGAAGATAAATTAAAAAAAAAAATCCTGCTATCCTAATTAATTAAACCAGTCTTGTTACATGTTGTTGGGATCAGATAAGCTTTAGAACTACAAACACTTAAAAAAAAAATAGGGGAGAATTCATGCCACCTTCTTTTTTTGGACATCAATAAAAGTAATATTCATTCCTGTGTTTCTATTTTCTCTGGTTACAGCATTTAGAAAATGCATACATGAATTTTGCTGAACTACCCTATATGCATATTGGAATGCATATAAAAAATAAAAAGACAATGCATATTTGCTTGACCAAGAGAAAATTTCATTTTGGTGAAAACATGGTCAATTTCTGCATTTTTTTTTTTTTTTTTTTGGTTTTTGGGCCACACCAGGCAATGCTCAGGGGTTACTCCTAGCTGTCTGCTCAGAAATAGCTCCTGGCAGGCACGGGGGACCATATGGAACACCGGGATTTGAACCAACCACCTTTGGTCCTGGATCGGCTGCTTGCAAGGCAAATACCACTGTGCTATCTCTCTGGGCCCCCAATTTCTGCAATTTTGATTTTCTCTCTAGAGCTAAGGTACACATTCAAAATGTGAGGGGGAAATCTGGCTCAATTCCCGGCACTGGTAGCATCCCAAGTACTGCCAGGAATAACCCATGCACCATGCCCTGAACATTGACATTGTGTGGTTAAAAAACAAAAAGACCACAAAAAGACCCACTTTTAAAATAAAACACCCTCACTATGGGAAGAAAAAAAAAAAGTCTCTGCTAAAATAAATGTAACTCAGTAAACAAGGATCTTGGGACTAAAGACAATGTAGTGGATAGAAGAGTGCCTTGCATGCAGTCAACCAGGGTTTGATCCCCAGTACCACATGTGGCACTTGAGTACCAGGAATGAGACCTGAGCACAGCAGGGTGTGCGCCCTACCCACCCATCCCCGACAAAAACCCAAACAAACAAAAAGCAGGAAACTTTAGCTTCAAAGGGAAAAAAATAAACGAAAGCAAAAATACAGATGATTAAAAAATGCATAAAATTTCAGGCTCTGATTATTGTGGAGTTTTGTATGTTATTTTTTAATTTGGTTTGTTTTGGTTTTGGTTTTTGGGCCACACCCAGCAGCACTCAGAAATCGCCCCATGCATGCTCAGGGGATATTATAAGATGCCAGAAAACAAACCAGGATACATCTGGGTCAGCAGCATGCAAGGCAAAAGCCCTACAGCTGTGCTATCACTCAGGCCCAGTAGTATATTTTAAAAATCCACAGAAATTGAAGGAAAGAAAACTAGAAAAATTAAGATGCTGCTTACTCTTCTTCTGGGCTGTGGAAAGCCATCTCTGTGCCGTCGTCTTGTTCGAGAACGTGCCTGGATCCCCTGTCCTTTATTAAGTGGGTCAAAGGATTCTAAAATAACAGTTAGCAGAAAGCACACGTGAAGAAAATAACTCATAGACTACTTAAATATAGATTACAGATCAGAAGAAGGAACTATCAGATACCCATCACTATACTCATTATTTTGTCTGTGATCAAATAAAAAGAAATTTGGGAGGGACCACACCTATCAGGGCTCAGGGGTTACTCCTGGCTCTGTGCTCAGAAATCGCTCCTGGTAGGCTCGGGGGACCATATGGTATGCTGGGGATTAAACCTGGGTCTGTCCCAGGTCCATCCCAGATCATCCATGGCCTACTGCTGTGCTATCGCTCCAGCCCTAAATATTTTTGTTTTGTTTTGTTTTGTTTTTGGGCCACACCCAGTAAAGCTCAGGGGTTCCACCTGGCTATGCACTCAGAAATCGCTCCTGGCTTGGGGAACCATATGGGATGCCAGGAGATTGATCGAACTGCGGTCCTTCCTAGGCTATCACGGGCAAGGCAGACGCCTTACCGCTTGCACCACTACTCTGGGCCCCTAAATAAAAATTTTCATTGCATTTCTTTTTGTGTTTTGTTTGTTTGCTTTGCGGTCATACCCGACGGTGCTCAGGGGTTAATCCTGGCAGGCTCGGGAGACCACATGGGATGGTGGAGATTGAATCTGGGTCAGCCTCGTGCAAGGCAAATGCCCTACCACTGCACTATCATTCAGGTACCTTTACTTGGATCTTTAAAAATTCCTTTTTTATTTGTTTTTGTTTTGGGGCCACAACCAGTGATGCTCAGGAGCTACTCCAGGCTATGTGCTCAGAAATCGCTCCTGGCTTGCGGGACCATATGGGACACCAGGATTCAAACCACCGTCCATCCTGGATCAGTTGCATGCAAGGCAAACGGCCTACCACTGTGCTATCGCTCCAGCCCCTTTAAAATAAATCCTTTAAAAAAAACTTTAAAAAAGATAGCACTTAATTAAGAATGCAAAGACCAATCAAGAAGATAAAGAAAATCTCCTCAAGAATACTGTGGGAAGAGGTTTGAAAATAAAAGTGCACTAATAGAAAATCATAGTATAAAATAAGACCTTCAAAGACAATGGTGGTTGGATACTTTTAAGATTTTTTTGAGCTCTGAAATGTCAAATCAGAGTTGCATCAATCTTCTAAAATAGAGAACTGGAGAGAGACAAATAAGTAAGACTACTGCACAAACCTGATGGAAAATCAGCTTCCAGATCCTGTTCAGTTTCCCCTTTTGAGAACTGCTTCAATTCTGAATCAGGCTCTTGCGCAGCATTTGACTTTAAGGCATAATGATTCAACTCTTCTTCCCAGCTATGAGGAGTAGATACTGCTTCTGATTCAAGATCACCACTATATGTACTTCCTTGGTCTAAAATTGCAGAAAACAAAGAAATCCTTATAGAAGATACTCTATATCTAACTATCTATAAGTAACTCTATACTAACCTCACCAAATTATATTCATAACAGTGGTATAAACTCTAATCCTTAAAAACAGTATTTGATATCCTATCTCCTTTTTATATTACAAATAAGAATATAATCAGGGGCCCGGGAGATAACATGGAGGTAAGGCGTTGGTCTTTCATGCAAAAGGTCATCGGTTCGAATCCCGGTGCCCCATATGGTCCCCCGTGCCCGCCAGGAGCAATTTCTGAGCATGGAGCCAGGAGTAACCCCTGACCACTGCCGGGTGTGACCCAAAAACCAAAAAATAAAAAAAGAATATAATCAGAGATACCTGAGGTACCCTAAAAATTATTGGCTTCGCAAATTAAATCCTAGGATGTGAATACACTATGGGTTTATATTATTATTGTTTTACTTATTTGGTTTTAGAGTTTATTTGCTTATTTATTGCTTTAGGTCACAATTGGCAATGCTCAGATACTCCAGGCTCTGCACACAGGAACCACTTGTGGCAGCACTTGGGGTACTAAAAAGGAAGCTGGGTATTGAATTCAAGTTGCATGCACAGCAAGCACCTACCTGTTTTACTATTTCTCTGGCTCCTGGATATTTATTATGAACAGAATGTCTAAGAACAAAATCAAATATATAGGACCAGAAAATAGAGCTATGGGGGCCCGGGAGATAGCATGGAGGTAAGGCGTTTGCCTTTCATGCAAAAGGTGATCGATTCGAATCCCAGTGCTCCATATGGTCCCCCATGCCTGCCAGGAGCAATTTCTGAGCATGGAGCCAGGAGTAACCCCTGAGCACTGCCGGGTGTGACCCAAAAACCAAAAACCAAAAACCAAAAAAAAAAAAAAAAAAAAAAAATAGAGCTATGGACTAATTCTCAAATAGGAGAAGCAAAAAAAAATTTTTTTTTGGTGTTTGGGTCATACCCGGCGGTGCTCTGGCTCTGCACTTAGAAATCGCTCCTGGCAGGTTCAAGGGACCATATGGGAATCCGAAATTTGAACCAGGGTCCGTACTGTGTTGGCCGCATGCAAGGCATAAGCCCTACTACTATGTTATCCCTCTAGCCCCAGGAGAAGCGATTTTTAACCTGAACACTATTGGGTGGGGCCCAATACCTCTCATACCAGGGTAGAAATAAACAAATTTACAATTACAAACCTTTTTCAAAAATCTTGGTGTCTAGAAAGAGTTCCTGTTCAGAAGTTTGTGATCCTATGGAAGAGAAAAAACAAAAATATTTGTATGTAGAAAAATTAAAGTGAATTTCAAATGAAATTATTATACTATATGCAAGAAATAAATTGGGTAATTCTAAGTCAATGCCTTCATGTACAGAAATAAAGTCATTAGCAAAAATTAGACACTGGTGGGGCCGGAAAGATAACATGGTGGTAGGGTATTTGCCTTTCATGCAGAAGGACGGTGGTCGAAACCGGGTATCCCATATGGTCCTCTGAGCCAACCAGGAGCGATTTCTGAGCACAGAGCCAGGAGTAACCCCTGAGCACTGCCGGGTGTGACCCAAACCACCCACCTCCCAAAAATAAAATAGACACTGGTGAAAAATTAAATTTCAAAAAAAATCAGATTATAATTGGTAACTGGGTTATATTTTTTGGGAGGTAGGGGTCACACCCGGCAGTCCTCAGGGGTTACTCCTGGCTCTACACACAGAAATCGCTCCTGGCAGGTTCAGGGGACCATATGGGATGCCAGGATTCGAACCACCATTCTTCTGCATACGAGGCAAACGTTCTACCTCCATGCTATCTCTCCAGCACCTCAGTTATGTTTCTTGGTGGCAATATAAAAGAAGTCATATGGAAAGAGAAAATTTTCATTTTATACTTGTGTTATTTAAAACCACTTTTCCCTTAGTACTCCGACCTCTCCAAAGCCAAATTTGCATTTAATTGTTAATCCTCCCTCCAAATGTATAATATACTTTTCCACAGCAACAGATGGTTGAGAGACTTAAAAGCCAGTAATAATGCCTGAATGCGATCCAAAACAAACAAGTAAAAAGACCAAGAAATCAAAGTACTGGGCCGAAACTATGTTACAGGAAGTTAAGATGCCAGTCTTCACATGCAGGAGACTGGTTCAAATTCACAGCACTACATGTGGTGCCTCCAAAACGACAGAAGTTATTCCTAAGCACTTAGCCAGAAATAGCCTGAGCACTGCCAGGTGTGGTACAAAAACAAAACAAATTAAATAATCCAAATGAAAAGGGACATGAATGAGTTAAAAAGTTTAAAACCTCTCAGCATGGGGCCCGGGAGATAGCATGGAGGTAAGGCGTTTGCCTTTCATGCAAAAGGTCATCAGTTTGAATCCCGGTGCCCCATATGGTCCCCCGTGCCTGCCAGGAGCAATTTCTGAGCATGGAGCCAGGAGTAACCCCTGAGCACTGCCAGGTGTGACCCAAAACCAAAAAAATAAAAAAATAAAAAATAAATAAATAAAAATAAAAAAAATAAAAAGTCTCGGGGCCTGGGAGATATCATGGAGGTAAGGCGTTTGTCTTTCATGCAAAAGGTCATCGGTTCGAATC
>PVKC010034383.1:0-13736 GCA_004027635.1 Crocidura indochinensis
AGAACTGTTTCCTTTGAGGTGCAGATGCTTCTGAGCTTGATATATTCCCATCTGTTTATCTCTGCTTCCACTTGTTTAGAGAGTGCAGTTTCCTCCTTGAAAATGTCTTTAGGGGCCAGTGAGGTGGGGCTAGAGGTAAGCGCTAGCCAAGAACGGACCACGCGATCCCCCCCACCCCGCATCCCACATGCCCCCCCCCAAGCCAAGGGGGCAATTTCTGAGCGCTTAGCCAGGAGTAACCCCTGAGCATCAAACGGGTGTGGCCCCAAATACAAAAAAAATGCCTTTAGTCTCAATGTCATGGAGTGTTTTACCTACATGTTGTTCTATATACCTTATGGTATCAGGTCTGATATCAAGGTCTTTGATTTATTTGGATTTTACCTTTGTACATGATTTTAACTGGGGTCTAAGTTCACTTTTTTGCAAGTGGCACTTGTGCAAATACCACTTGTTGAAGAAGTTTTCCCTGCTCCATTTAGGATTTCTCGCTACTTTATTAAAAATTAGGTGATTGTATGTCTGGAGAACATTCTCTGAATGGCTAAAGAAACTGTGGTACATAACCACAATGGAATATTACACAGCAGTAGGACAGATAAAGTCATAAAATTTTCTTATACATGAATGTACATGAAATCTATTATACTGAGTGAAATATATCAGAGGGAGAGAGATAGATGCAGAATAGTTTCACTCATCTATGGGTTTTAAGAAAAATAAAAGACATTCTTGCAATAATTTTCAGAGACAAAGAGAGGAGGGCTAAAAGTTCCAGCCCACTACATGAAGCTCACCACTAAGAGTGGTGAGTGCAGTTAGAAAAATGACTACATTGAGAACTATCATATCAATGTGAATGAATGAGGGAAGTAAAAACCCTTTTTAGATCAAAGGCCAGGGTAGGGTGGGGAGGAAGGAGATTAAGAATATTGGTGATGGGAATGTTGCACTGGTGAAAGGGGGTGTTTTTTACATGACAGAAACCCAACCACAATCATGTTTGTGAACAAGGTGTTTAAATAAATATATTAAAAATAAAAGTAAAAAAGATTATCAAGCATTAAAAAACTTAGATTTAATTTATCTTTTTATTCATTTATTTTTCTAGTTTTTATTGAAAAACTTGGACTTATAATGCTGTCAGTTTTATTTCTCACACATGTCATGACAATACTGCATTTATCACATACTGCCATGTTTTCTCAGTGTTCCAATGATCCTCCCAGTCCATAGCCCTTCAATATAAGCTTAGCTCAGTAGAAGAAAAAAAAAAAAGTTCTGTTACAGTGACTTTGGTCATGTTTTGTTCCTCTTACTATGTTTCTTTGTATTCTATATTTGAAAGAGACCTGTGGAGGTGCTGGCATGTACATATATGCAGATGATTTATGCTAAAATGTTAAAGCTGTGCACATTTGTGTTTTTCTTTTTTGGTTTTGGGTTTTGGTTTTTTTTTGTTTGTTTGTTTTGTTTTGTTTTTGGGTCACACCAGTGCTCAGGCCAGGATTTGAACCAGAGTCCTTCTGCGCCTAAGGCAAATGCCTTATGGCTGTGCTATCTCTCGACCCCAGCTGTGCACAATTGTAAATCAAAGTCCTGAGAGTATTTCATACAAAAACAGTGCCTTTTTTTCTTTTGTTGGTATGTAAAACTGAAAATTATTAGTTAAAAAGTCCCAGGTTAATAAATTTTAGATGAACATAAAATAGATACATTTTACAATCTATACGGCTTATTGAAAGCAATGGAAGGAGAAGCAGAAGACATAGGAGCTACTGATCTCTGAGGTCTTCTATTGTCTTTCAATTTCACCAATCCTATCTTCATTTCTAAAAGTTCTGAATATAGTATTATCATTTGTTCTCATATTTTCTTGTCCTTTGTCGACTGCTTGTGCCATCTTTTTTGTTTCAGCTCTTTAAACATCCTCAACATGGAATCACTAAAATGGCATGCTGAAGGTGTTTAATGATCTGTACTATGTTGGCTGGCACTGGTAGAGACTTACATGTTATAATTGAATGCGTTGACCTTAGTGGGGTTCTATGCATCATCCCCATTGTGTTCGCTATGTTCCTACTGTGTTGAGGTCTGATCTTCATAATTAGTGTCTCTGAAGATATTAGAGTGTTTGCATATGCCATATATCACTATTTAGGAGAAATGGATGTGGCTTGCTGAGGAAATGGTGGAGGGGTTCAGGTGTTAGAGGCTGCTGATACTCAGTTGGAAGGGAGGGTAATTTGCTTCCAGATCACAAAGGTCCTAGGATGACAGCTGGAGGTTAATCTCACATGGGGTGGTTGAAAGATCAAGCAGAAGATCAGGAGATGTGGAAGTGTGAGGCTGAGTAGATCTGTTTTAATTTTATCAATGCATTGCTTTTTAATCCTACTTATTTCTCTCAAGGTTAATATTTATTATTTTGCTCAAACTATGTTTAATTATTTGCCTTTGTTAATGTTGTACCTTATTCCTAAATCTTCATTATTCTAGTATTCATAACAATAATTTTTGTCTTGATTAATAATAGAAAAGCTAATTATTGTCTATCACATATATTCAGTTGTACAGAGAAGTAGTAACTGAATATTGTAATAAAAATATCATGACCATGGTGGGCAAAAACTAGCTAGTTTCCATAATCTGTCCTTAATCATTTGTATTGGATATTGGTACAGACAACTAGCATAACTGTGGATGTTTGTATGTGTATGAGTTTCTGTGTGAGGGAGAAAGATACAGATAAATACAGAGAGGTAAGTTTAAGAGTGAACCACTCTTCTACTGATGATGTGCATAAATAATTTTCATTTTTCTTAAAATATGATTTCCCATAGATTCTTAAAATGTCTTCAAATTATCTTATCATTTAAAAATTAATTTATTTGTTGAAGCTCTGTTCTATGATGCGATTCTGGGAAACTAATTATGAGATGCTAGAGATTGAACCAGAAGTTGACTGTTTGCACTGTCTAACATTTCTAGTCCCTCCATTTCAGTCTTTAGAGAAATAATTAAGGTAAAATGAGATCATAGGGCTGGACTACTGATTTCTCGAGTTGGATCCCTTTAAAACTGGGCAAAGACACTAGGAAAGTATATGTTCAATGAAATATGTTCAATGTAGAAAGTAGTGAGACATCAGAAATACAATATCAACAATATCTACAAAATAACAAAACTAAGTTTGCAAAAGACTAGTATATGTTGAATAGAGACTTTTTTTCAAAAAATATATTTATAGTCAATGAGGAAATGAAAAGTTTATAGTCCCCCTAATATAAGGGGACTGTGAATAAAAGGACTAGCCAGATAGATGTGTTATTATGTAAAATATAGGAACCAAGTGTCTAAGAGATGGAAAGAGAATGGAATTCTTAAATACTGTTGGTGATAGTGTAAATTGACATCGTCATGAAAAATCAGTATAAATATATGTCAAAAATTCAAAGTTAGTATTCCATGACAACCAGTTTTCTGGGTATGTGACTGAAAAACTAAAAGATACATATCACTAGATGCTTATTGCAAAAATATTAAAAAATAAAATGTTGAAAACAAATAGATGTCCACAGAAATAATTGACTTTTCCAGTATAAAAAAATTCCTACTTTGTTGATTCATTTGTATATCTGAAAACTTTATCATATTATAAACAAATATTGCACCAATAAACTAAGCTTAAAGTATTTAAGTAATTTCTATTAAGATACCCATTTTATATCTTTTGTAAACTGCTTGAGGTCCACTAATTTACAGACTTCATATTCCCTACATTACTCTTTAATCAGAGATTTTGTAAAGAAAATATTCACCTCACATTGGCATAAAAGCTAAATTAAAATTAATTGGCTATTACAAAACATAATCTTTGTGCCTGTATTGCTATTAAAATAACAGCTACTAGGGAAGGTTTTAATATTTAAGTTTATGATTCTCAGTTGATCTTTGCTCTGCCCTGTGAGGTTGGCAATTTTTCCTCATTTATCATGTGAGGATATTGGGAAAGAAGGATATAACTAAAATTATAATGATAATAAGAAGGGTATTAAAATTCTGAATTATACATTTTATTTCATATAATTTCTCTTGCTTTTTATGTTTATCACCTACATAAAAATAAAGACAGAATAAATATATATAGGATGAAAGTTTGTTATGCATCCTAATGTTCAATTATAATAAAGTCCAGATGGTTAGTGCTTTGAGCTACTAGAGACCCCATTTGATGCCCCAGTTCTCTACCACCATCACTATTAGGATGAGCATCAGCTGACAATAAAGAAGATGACATAATTTGGTTGGAAAAAACATGGGCTTTGAAATCTGTACTGGAATATGCTTTCATTTCTGTGGTTTACAAGCTGTAAGAGGTAGAATAATAACATTGAATAATAGAATGATAGAGATTTATCCCAAATGTATAAAATGTGAACACTAATAATATTTATTTGATAATGTATAAGGGAGACTGCTATAGAGAAACCACTCACAATTGTCTTTGACACAAAATAGGCACAACATAGACAATAAATAAGTATTAACTTCATCTGAAACATAGTGTTAGCACTAATACCCGTTAGTGTATGATTCAATTTTTCGCTAGACTGACAAGTTGATTGGCGAGACAGTGATGGATGACAGAATAAAAGCAGCAAAGACCAAGTGCCAAGTAAAAGAAACCACAATAGGTCAGTGAAATACAAGGTTTTTTGTTTTTTTGAGGGCAAGAGCAATTAAGACAGATGGCTTTATGTAAGAGATTAGGATTCTGGAGAAATGCAAGGTCTCATTTACATGGGTAGAGAAGAAGGTGCAGGTTTGTTGTAGGATAAGAGAAATATGAGCTGCATATTGGAAGGACAGTTCACCTCTATGGATGCTGCAATGTAATTTGGACTTTGTGCCCTAGAATAGTTTTCTTCTCTGAGGATAGTCTAAATTTAAGAAGACACCAGGATGCATTCTTCCATGTCTTTTGAAACAAAACTGAACCAAAAAGATTTTAGTGGCAAAGTGATTTGGTGAAATCATATTAAAGATAACTATGGTTCAGAATAGGTCCTTAATTTCTCATGTGGTTGTGTCTTAGGATTTAGGGACGAGGCAGAGAGAGGAATAAGACTAACTCAGCAGTGATAAAATTATCACTTTGAACTTTAAGGGTCTGGGGCTTTTTTCTGCAAGTATAGAAAGCCAGAAAGTTTATGACCAAAGTATGTGTATAAAGTAATACTTTCTAAAATTAGTCTGGCAGCAAGTCCAAGATGTCTATTCCTCAGACAAGAAAGAGTTCTAGAATCTCTCTCTTTCAGGACAATTGTTCAAATAGATTTTAGGGCAAAATGTAATCTACTCTTTTTTGCCATCTTGGAGAAAGCCCTCTTAATCAGGAAAATGGAGCTATTAGCACACTGGCAGCCTTTTCTGCATTTTAAAATTGTTAATTCAATTTATATCTGGATAAAATATCTGTGTAAATCAAGCCAGTTTTCAAAATGACAGCTCCATAAAAAATGTTGGAAAAAAGATCACATGCATGACTAAGCTATATTTTAATTTAAACAAGTGTTCTGATTAAATCATAAAGGGAATGGAAATAGCATAATGGGAACATCATAATTTACTGAACTGAAGTTTATTTCTCTTCCCAGACAGTACCAAATGAAAAAAGGCATTGGGATTTGAAAAAGGATTTTTTTTGTTTGCTTTTGTTTGGTGCCACACTAGTAACCAAGCACTGTGGCTTTGCACTAGGAATCATTCCTGTAGTGCTTTGAGTACCGTATGGGATGCCTGGGATCAAACCTAGGTGGGTGTGTACAAGACAGTGACCTTAACCAATTCACTACCTCTCTGCATCCTCAAAGACTGATAATTTGAATAAGGTCATATCTGATTTCATACCATGACTATAAACTCTAAGAATTAAGAGTTTAAGTGATCAGGAATGTTTAATGCCCTGTTATAACCCAAGCATTTCAGAGAGTAGTTGACTTAGAATAGAAACCATTCAATTCTTTATTGAAAATAAAAGTGATAGAGTAAGTGGTAATCCTACCACTTACCAGCTAGAAAATATCGAAATGACTCGGTCTTATTAGGCTTTACTAGTGAAATAGAGTTTTAAAAATGCACTACATAGAATTACTGGTATTTTTATGCAATGGAATACTATGCAGCTATCAGGAAAATGAGGGCATAAAATTTTCCCATACATGAATGGACATGGAAACTATTATGTTGAGTGAAATGAGTCAGCAGGAGAAAGAGAGAGACACAGAATAGTCTCACTCATTTGTGGAATTTGAGTAAAATAAAATAAAGTAGGGTAATAATACCCAGGGCAATACAGAGGAGGGATAGAAGGATGGACCGTCCCATGATATGAAGCTTACCACAAAGATTGGTGAGTGCATTTAGAGAAATAACTATTCCACAACTATCATGACAATGGTAGTAAGTGAAAGAAATAGAATGCCTATATCAAAGACACAAGGGGGTGGCAGAGGAGGGAGATGGATATATTGGTGGTAGAAAGATTGCACTGGTGAATAGGGTGTACTTTTATGACTAAAATCCAACTAAAAACATGTTTGTAACATGGTGCTTAAATAAAGATTAAAAATGCATACAAATAAAAGAGTTCATATATTGGAAATAAACAACACAGAAGGCTCAACACATAAAGGTCAACTAACACAGAAGCTTCAATCAGCCTCCATCAGTAGAATGTCAGACAATGACTTTAGTAACATCATTGACATATATTAACACTTACAAAATTTGACTTCTACTAAGTTTTGATCATTCCAGATATTACTACATTGTACTAAACAATATAAAGTAAATTTGTTTGTGCTCATAAAGGAGCAGAATTGGATAATGGGAAATGGGATATTGGTGAAAGAAAGGTAATGCTGGTGGTGAGATTTTTGTTAGAATACTTAATGCCTGAAACATCTGTATTATGAACAACTTAGTAAACTGTGGTATTATAATTAAAATAATTAACATGAAGATGAAATAAAGATATTTTAGGTTAAGCAAAAAGTATGAAAGAAAGAAAAAAGAAAGACAAAAGAGAAAGAAAAGAGAAAAAAGAAATAAAAAGAGTAAAAAAGAAAGAAAAGAAAGAAAAAAAGAAAGAAAAATTAAAGAAATAAAGGAAGGAAGGAAAGAAAAGAAAGGAAGGAAGGATGAAAAAGACAGAAAAAGCAAAAAGAAAGAGAAAGAAAGAAGAAAAAGAAAGAACAAAAAATTAAAAAGAAAGAAAGTAAAAAGAAAGAAGAAAGAAGGAAGGAAGGAAGGAAGAAAAAGACAGAAAAGAAAGAAAGAAAGAAAGAAAGAAAGAAAGAAAGAAAGAAAGAAAGAAAGAAAGAAAGAAAGAAAGAAAGAAAGAAAGAAAGAAAGGAAGGAAGAAAGAAAGAAATGAAATTAGATATTGAGTTCATAAATTATTTTCTGGGATTTATGTCATCTTTTTCTCCAATTGCTTTGCTAGATGAGAGAATTCTAAAGGGCCTTGATGAAACAAGACATTACTAAGGTTGATAACCTCCCTGAGGATTAGAAGACTCCTTACTGGGGCCAGAATGATGGCACAAGCGGTAAGCCTAGGACTGACCACGTCTGGATCCCCCAGCATCCCATATGGTCCCCCAAACCAGGAGTGATTTCTAAGCACATAGCCAGAAGTAAACCCTTAGTGTTACCAGGTGTGGCCCAAAAACAGAAAACAAAACAAAGACAGCAAAAAAAAAAAAAAAAGAAGAAGAAGACTCTCCTTACTAATGAAAGCATTTTTGGCAAAGTTAAACTTTCTGGGTGGCAGAACTTTACCCTAAATTATTATTATTCCTGAGCACTTTATTCAGCTAAGTAGAAGGTGAGCTCCACACTTGGTACACATATCTTTCATTATGATTTTATCTTTCTCCTCCCACTGAGCCCTATGGTATTCTTTGGCCTCATATTTTCAATGCCTACAATAAAGTCTCCTCTTGAATAGTCTCATTTTGCAAGTGCGGAAACATATTTAGAAAAATACACTCAATAAACAGCACAGTTGACAGTTGAGTCAGTCCTCTGGGGTTCAAAGCCTAGTAATAGATATTCCATATATATCAAATATATATACATATGTATACTTTGCATATATATGTTGATTGAATAAGTGTGTAAAGGTCACTCATACTCGCCTTCAACTTTCCTTCAGTCACAAGATGTTCTTTTAGCTCCTGCCATGGAATTATTAAAATTAAGGAATCTGGCTTTGGTTCAGTTGCTAAAAGCATGTGTAGTCTATAACTGTTAGGTTTTGTTAGATTTTTCATAAGTATACATCAGTCTTATAAGAATAAGGACATTTCTTTAATTTATCATGTTTTCTCACTTAGACTCAAAGAAAAGAAATGAGGTAAAATATCATGAAAAATCAGCATTTTAATTTGTCTCTTCTGCAGCTAGCATTTGTCATGTACCAATTATGTAACAGGTCCCATGCTATCAAGCTATGTGCTTCCCAGATATTTTTTTTCACAAAAGCCCTTGAAGGGCATATTGTTGACTACAAGTCGTAAAATGTACTGTTAAAATATTCTTGGGGCTGGAATGATAGCTCAGCGGTAGGTTTGCTTGCACAGGGCTCACCTAGGATTGACCTCGGTTCAATCCCAGACATCCCATATGGTACCCAAACCAGGAGCAATTTCTGAGCTCATCTTGAGGAGTAGCCCCTGAGCGTCACCTGGTGTGGCCCAAAAACAACAACAACAACAACAACAACAACAACAAAAAAAAAACCCTCTTCATTGTCTTTCTGTTTCCCACTAGGTGGTACCAAATGTTCTCACCAAGTCCCCCTGACCCAATTCAGAGTCATCGATTATTTGCAGGATAGATAATATAGTAAGTTCACTTATATAAATATGTGATATTTGGAAAGGAGGTTCAGTGAAATCACAGGAGATGTCCTGTTGGGACCTGAGTTCTGAACAAGGAGGGAAGCCATTTTGTAAAGGCCATGCGGCTGAGAGATATGCCATTTTGTAAGAACTACATGGTGTAGGTCTTCACAAGCCTTTTTCCATAGACACCGTCCACTACCTGGCCATACCAGGTAGCCTATCAGGGAAGGACAAGGGAGCAGTAGGCAGACCTAGACAATAGCCAATCATTTTAAAGATCAACTGAAAGCTAGAACTTCCCTATATTCCTTCCCTAGATAATCTTACTCATGACCTTGAGTGGGGCTTATCTGGCCAGTGTGGGGCCATTTTGGCAGATGAATTGAAGTATTAAACTTTATTCCAGTGTGTGGTCTTGTCCTTCTACTCCAGACCTGAGCAGTTCTAGTCTCATTATTTCTGCTCAGTGTAGGAGAACCTCATTAGTCAAGCTCCATCCAGAAGACATAAAGACAAAGTCACATGTTTTCCTTCAGCATAATGTTTGAGAAAATCCAAGGTTGAAAGTGTAGACTATTGCCTTCATATTGCAGTAATAGAGAGGAAGTTATCCAGAAGATCTTTCAGAAATAAAATGCTAAGTTGCAGTCTCTGCTTGAATATGAGGACACAGCCTTCTTTAAAGAAACAAAAACGAAACAGACAAAATAAAATAAAATCTTTTATTTAAAAAAGTGACTAGTTATAGGAATGAAACATTTCTCTATAATTATATGAGACAAAAAGACATCCATCACAGTGAAAGGCTCAGATTTCCCCAGTTCCACTGTTTTACTTCAAGAAATGTTTGCGTCTATTTTACTTAATGTGTATGGTTATTCACTAATACGAATTAAAGGTAAAGTTTGGCCTGAACTCAACTTATTTGAGTTATAACTCAATCTAACTCAAATTCTTAATCTTCTATGATGGTAGTAAATTTACAAAGATGATTAAAGGAAAAGGGAAGAGTTCTAAAATTCCATCTAAAAGTGCACTTACTCCTTTCATGGACAGAGTTCTGGGACAGTTCTGTGTATCTATGAAGGACAGCATACTTGCTGGGCTTCCCATGAGTTCCACCCATATCATTTATCCACTGCTGACAGGTAAAAAGCAAGTTTTCGTAGCAACCTGTTTAAACATTCTATTTGATCCACCTCCTAGGCACTCATTGTCCTGGGCAGTTCTAATGGTTAGTGACCTCTTCAAATCAACATCATTTGTCAAATCAAATTATACTTGTTACTAATGGCAAGGCAGTGACATTCGACTCTTTGATGCTTTCAACAAGACTGGGGTAGAGTTCTCTTATGGAATGGAGCTTGTTTCTGCTGAATGACTCACTTCCTCAATGAGGCAATTGTCAAAAATAGGAGACTTAGCTCCAAGGAAAATCTTGTTGGGTCACTTGTAATGTATGCAGATTTGACATTTTTCTTCTGATTAGCATATGTACATATTAAAGTTCTTTTTCCATGTCACATCTGATAGTTCAGATCAGTGAGTGAGCACTTGTTAAAGAGTTTTAGTCTTGATGAAGACAAAAGGAAGAATTAGGCAAACAAGAAAGATGAGCATCTCATTTTAGGGTGACCCATGGCAAATAAAGGGGGTATTCAGAATGAAATATATCATGCTGGGAAGTTGCACTATTTACCAGGTGTCAACAGTTAATCAATCCAAAGTTAGTCTCATCAGGAATGATTTAGTTTGAATTAAAAAGGAGGTAAAGCAAAGACTTTTGTTTTCTTTTGATAAGATAGTAAAAAAGAACTGAAAATTTAATTTATGCCTACTTGCTACCAAAGTCCATGCTTTCCCCACCACCTATGAATATGTTGCCTCCTTGATAAATATAATATTCTGTCCAGTCATGAAAGACAAACCAAATTAAAATTATTGAGCATTGAATATGCATATTAGCCCTTTACTTAGTTTGTTAATATCATGTATGGAATTGAGAGCATTTCCCATTCAACTGATTCCTTTGTTAAGAAATAAAAATTCATATTCCACTTGAACATTTAGATGATGACCAATATCTATCTATTTCACTGCTCATTCATGTCTATTTATTTACATACTACTATTATTATTAAAAATCAGTAGTTCTATCTCTATATATTTGATTATACATTGGCATCAACATCTAATTATGAAGTTGTACTATTCTTGTTAGGGACTATCCTATTTCAACTTCTCTATCACTTGATAAGTAAAATAAGCTAATCTGATATGTCCTGTTATTATTTCAACTTTTTAGAATATGGTTTAATAATAGTCTCTGCCATATAAAAAAGAATATTACACTTAAGTGCTCTACCAATTTTCAGCTTAAAATTTTATATTAATTTGGTGGCAATCCATAACTTGTAAAATGCAATAAGAGAATTATAGAAAAAATAATGCAGCCTTCACTGTCAATTAGAGTTGACTTTCTAATTTTAATTTTTATTTTCTGTTGCTAAAATCTCACATAAAATTTGTATAAGTAATTAAAAGTCCTTTGAATAAACTCTGATTTTCTCTATCTGTGTCTAGAGCAACCATCAGATAGCTTTCTCATACTTTGTACCATTCATTACATTAGAGAGTAGAGCATTGCTATCAAAAGCAGAATATTATTTGCTCCCTATTTTTTATTTAAAAAATTGTAGGTATGTGAAATTCAGAGCTTACTTCTGGCCCTGCTTTCATACATGGTATGAAAAATACATTTGTGCTATTGATCTTGCCTCAGATCCTAATTTTTAAAATAAGTTTTTAATAGAAACAGTCATGTAAATAATGGATATTTTCTCAATATAGGAGTAGAGATGCGAAGTAGGGACATATAGATTACATAAAGCCTACAATACATTATTTGGTTCTTCAGGGATCATAGAGATAGTATAGTGTGTAAGATGTTTGCCTTGCACAAAGTTATCCCAGATTTGATAACTACCACAACATATGGTCCTCTAATCTCTGCTAGAGTGCATATTTTTGAGTGCAGAACCAGGAGTAATCTAAGAGCACCATTGGGTGTGCTTTATATACCCCTCAAATTTTTAAATTGAAATTTACATTAGGACACTTGCATATGTTAATGAAAATGTAGACAGAGGGACTGACAGAGTGTATATATATGTATAGTTTGCGCAAGTTTGATCCCCAGTGGTATTAATGATTCTTAAAGCACATGGATTTACTAATCAACAGAGTCAGGAATAGCTTCTGAGCATTGAAGAAAGTGATTTTATCCCGAAAAGAATAGTTCCACAATATTGTTTCTTTGTCAAGAATATTAAACAGTGGGGCTCTCCAGATTACTTGGACTCATTGAGGCATCTAGGTTTAAGCTCAAGACATCATGCATTCCCTGTGTGCTTTAAAGCTGTTGCACCACCTTCCACATCCTTTCTTACCAGAAATCTCAAGTAGTAGCACTGTCAGGTTCATCTTTGTGCAGATGATGGTACTGATATTTGAATATGTGTCCTCTCCTTTGCTAGAAAAGTATTCGAAGACATGGAGCCATTCTCCAAAATCCCAGGATGTGATATTAGACTAGAGAAATATGACAAATGTTATTGAAATGACATTTTAAGTAAAGATCTCTGCTATTAACATAGGACTTGAAATATAAATCCTTATTAGAATATCAGAGAATATTGACCAGCTTTGGTAAGCCCAAACTCTGTTCTGAAGGTTGAGAGTCTCAATATAATCACTTGGAGAGAGTAATCAAAACATACACTTGGTTTATAGTAACATAGATAAAAATTCTCTGATCTATTCAGTTAAGAAACATTTGGAACAAAACCAAGATATTTTATTTTCAAAATGATTTTGCCATCAAACAATATCCGAGTATTATTGCCTCAGACAATTACAATTAGAACTGCTTCATATCTCTACAAGCACTGCAAGATAGTTTTCATTCTCATGGTTTTAAATATCAGCTATATGTCAATAACTTAACCTTGAACTCTATCTGAGTTATGATTTATTTCTTTCACTGTCTACTTGATATTTGTTTGACAACTCAGATTTCATCTACTCTAACACATCCTTTAAGTTTCTTCACCATAGTTATCTCCATTGCAGTTAAAGATACCACCTGTTATGTTGTTTAAATCCAAATTCCAAAATGTTTGACTCATTTTCATTCAGCACCTCATTGATAAGTATAAAATAAATGTGAATTCTATTTTCCAGATTTTCCATTATACCATCATCTTTTTTTT
Organism: Crocidura indochinensis; assembly: GCA_004027635.1. Taxonomy (NCBI): domain Eukaryota; kingdom Metazoa; phylum Chordata; class Mammalia; order Eulipotyphla; family Soricidae; genus Crocidura; species Crocidura indochinensis. Next base: position 13,187 of record PVKC010034383.1, read on the forward strand.
TTGTCCCCAGATTCACAATACAGACCCGGCAAGGGTCTGGGTTGAGGTGTATATGGGGTGCATTTACTGTACCTCCTCTTTCTATATAGTCAGTGTAAAGAACACAGCCTGTGATAAGAATTGGAAGGCCTTATTTTTTTTCTTTTCAATTTTTTTTATTTTTTCTTTAACTTCTTTTTTAAACACCCCCTTCACTAATGCAACTTTCTTGCCACCAGTGCCCCAAAACTCCCTCCCTCCCAACCCATCCCCACCTGTACTCTATACAGGCTTTTCAGTTCCCTCATACTGAGGAATGTTACAAAAATGACTTATATTTTCCTTAAAACCCATAGATGAGTGAGATTATTGTGCATCTATCTCTCTCCCTCTGACTTATTTCACTCAGCATAATAGATTCCATGTACATCCATGTATATGAAAATTTCATGACTTCATCTCTCCTGACAGCTGCATAATATTCCATTGTGTATATGTACCACAGTTTCTTTAGCCACTCGTCTGTTGAAGGGCATCTTGGTTGTTTCCAGAGCCTGACTATTATGAATAG